>JAKUCV010007301.1:15226-29244 GCA_028386065.3 Turnera subulata
TTGAAACAAAATTTCAACTAGCTGACATCTTTACAAAGCCTTTAGACAAAGAGTCATACTTTCGTATTCGAACTGAACTTGGCATTCTTGACTCTACTTTGATGTAATCTCTGCATTCCTTATTTATATTCTTTTGAACATTACTGACTTGAGCGTCGGAGAGTCCCCTAACTTCTTTTGCAGGTACTCCCCTCACCAACGCAACTAGATAGGGGGAACATGCCATATATGGAGGAGGAAATGGCAATAAGAACATCAAGGATTTTACCATTCTTTATTTCAGCACATATAGAAGTGTATAGGTGTAGCTAATATGTTTCAAAAGCTCCACCTATTTCTTACATAAGCACTTCCCAACCTCTTCTAATCGTTATTTCTTTTTGCTAATGCCAAAAGGGGGAAGATAGGAAGAAGTATATGCACCAAGATAGGGGGAATCACCTTTATGTTATAAACATTAGCATATACTTCTAGGTGTTTGTCATTATCAAAAAGGGGGAAATTGTTAGAACCTATGTCTTCATGGTTCATTCATTACAGGTTTTGATAAATGGAAAACCAAGATCATAACAAAGATGAAGCAAAAAGAAATCAAGCAAACAAGTACTCAACCAAAGTGATCAAGAATTCAAGTGAAGATATGATCAAGAGTTAAAGTGCAAAAAGAGCAAGAGAAGTTAGGACCCCTTTGTACAAGGTAAAACACTCAACTTCTCTTAGGCATTGGCTCAAAATAAGTTAAAGATTGCTCATGCATCACACAACATATTTCCAAGCATAAAAGTTTTTTTCGAGCTTTTGAACATCGTTGTTGTAGATTTAAACATCGATGTTCCTGTCTTGCACAATTCTTCAAAACAGGCAGTAGGCAAATAACATTGATGTTGGAATCCTAAACATCGATGTTCTAATGACCGTTGCTTTTAAAATCAGTCATAACATCGATGTTCCCATTTGTAACGTCGATGTTCTTTCAAGCCATTCTTAAATTCATTTTGCCGAGCCAAAATAACATCGATGTTGTCATCCAAACATCGATGTTCATGACTTCAAAGAATTTTCCAAAATTAGCAGAAGGCTAAGAACATCGATGTTGGATTCCCAAACATCGATGTTCTCATGACCGTTGCATTTGAAAACACTTTTGCATAAGCAAAACATCGCTGTTCTATTCCATAACATCAATGTTCTACAACGGGTCTGTTTCAATCATTTTTCACAGAAGCAAAATAACATCGATGTTGGAATTTAAACATCGATGTTCTTCATAGATTAGTTTTCATCTCATTTTCACAGAATCAAAATAACATCGATGTTTTAGTTACCGTTAGCCCAAAATTCAAATTTAATGGGCAAAACATCGATGTTATACCTTTAAACATCGATGTTTTAGCCGTTGAGCAGACAACTTTTCAGCACCCACTATACTTTGTTTAAAGCTGTTTTCTTGGGTGGATTTCAAACGGCTCCATTACTTTTCAGAGCTATAAATTGAGCATTTTTCAGCTCTGATTATCAACTAATCAACTCTCTATTCATTCATCATTCATTGCAAAACAATCATTCAAGTTTAAGAGCCAATTCCTTTGAGATTATTGAGAGTTGCCTTATTAGTGCTTAATTGTAACTCATACCCACTCTTGAGAGAGTTTTTTGTCTGAATAATCTTTGTAGTGTTGTTCATACACTGAAAGGGAGGTTTGTTCCCTTGTAGCTACTCATAGGAAGAGTGATTTTCTTTCCTTGAGAGAAGTCTTGAAGTGAGGTATCTTCAAGCAAGTGTGTAGGATTCTTGTGATTAGAATTCCTAGGTTGTAAACGGTTTGTTAAGCACCCGGAAGCTTAACGGTAGATAGTGAACTCTTCAAGTGAACCTTGATGGACTGGATTAGCCACAAATTAGTTGTGTGTGAACCAGTATAAAAATCTCTTGTGTCCTTCTTTCAATTTCGCATTTTATTTCCTACAAATATTTTCAGTCTTAGGTCTAAAGCTATTCACCCCCCCTCTAGCTTAGCCTTTTCGATCTTTCACCTATTTCAAGACATTGAATGGCTACTTTGTGAAGGAGGGGGAAGACTTTCCTTTTTGTGGATTCCCAGAACCATGGGTGTGTAACATCACGAAGATCAGAAAGCCAGGGTTTGATCTATTCTTTGATTGTTATCCGGAGGAGGAAGAAGAGGTCGGGAAAGAGGAGGAGGCTGAGAATGAAGAGGATGAAGACTTTGGCTGTAGGAACCTATTTGAAGAAATGGGGATTGCTTAAAGATCCCTGTTGTAGTTTATGACGAGTGCCTAGGTCATGGTTTAAAGAAAAATGGGTGGGGATTGATGGGGGCAAGTTGTTTTGTTATTTTCTTTGCAATAAATAAAAAGACACTCTTTTCCTTTATATTGATGACTATCTTGAATAGTATCTGCATGCATGCATAACATATGTGGATATGGTGAGTCGAACAAACTCCTTGAAAATCTGTAATGGTTAATTTAGGGACTAATACTAATAAAGGAGTAATAATACTACCAAGGATCTCAAAAACTCCGAAAAGAAATAAAAGAAGGTCAAGGCCTAATCCAATAGAGACATCAAAATTCCAAGGAACCATGCAACCAAAGGTTCTGAAAACATCCAATAGGCAAAACCATTAGAGAGGACCTGGCAAAGGTCTTGCAATGCATGATCACTAGAAGAAGAGGAGTTTTTGAAGGATAACAAATACCAGACAAGAAAAGAACTACGTGAACCTGATTTCATGAGCCATTAAAAAAAAAGGAAGAAAAAGAAAAGAAAAAGAAATGGAAGAAAGAAAAAAAAATAGAAGAGAAAAAAAAAAGAGGAAATAAAAAAAAGGAAAAGAAAATGGGCCATGAAAACGTAGGAAGCCCCGACTAGGGTCCGGTTCCACTCTTATTAGCAATAGTCCAAGGATTAACAAAAGATAAAGGGAGTTTGTTCACTCATTTATTCGCATACATTATGCATGTAGAAGGATGGTTGTTCAAAATAGGATTCAATTCATCCTGTGCCTCTTACGACTTGCTTCGGGACCCTCATTGTTTGTCTTTTTAGTGGAGTTTTCAGAAGATTTAAACTCGGGCGGCGTGGGGCCCTCCAAGAATATCTCTCTAGCAAGGCGTAAATATCCCTCCGAAGCAGCCACATCTTTCTTCAACCACTCCAAGTAGGGTATAGGAGGACGAATCTCAAAGTGACCGCCGGTTGACTCTCTTAAAGGCAAAGCCCAACCTCCCTTGACAGCTTTCAGAGCAACAGCTTTCATAGGACCGATGATCGGAATAAGAATATCAGAAGGAACTATTTGGCTCATGCCAAATTGCCTTAATATCCTCCTTGGGCGATAATATGTAGACATTTCTACACTTGGGAGTACGACCCGATCGCTGCACAGAGTACGGATGACCGCCTCCTGCATCCCAAGCCACCGGCAGAACCAGGTGATTTGTTCAGCCTTGAGATCCTTCATATAGATGACCCAGTCTCGAATCGTGTTGAAGGAGACTAAATAACCACGACGGACATAGTTTGAGGGATCAGCCCGGGGACGTTCAATCAATGTAAGGTGCTCGCACAGCCACATCTACAATAAGAGAGGAAGTCATTATAACAAAAGGGGAAGGTGATAAGAATGATAATCAAAGAAAAGGAAGCCAAGTATATGCACCTGGAGTAGGAGAGGAGAGCCAGTCAATGGGGCACGGTGATCATCAGCCAGCGCATCCAAACAGTTAAGGGTCTCGCCCAATATGATGGGGGACTAGGCTCTTTTCATCAAAAAGTCTAGCCACCAGCGCACCAATCCGAAGAGGACAAACACTAGGGGACCCCACCAGTAAGAACTCACGTGTCATCACAAGGGCAAGGGCATGATTGCGTTCCTTCCTCCAGTTGAAATTCTGCTCGAGGTGTTGTTGTGAGTTGCCAAAGAAGTATCGGTCAATGATCTTGGTTAACTCCAGATGATTGTTCTGGTTCATCAAAAAGTTGATTTGGCCTTCGGTTAGAAAGAGGAACTTGCTGACTTCCTTCAGGACAGCATCGTTAAGGGAAACCATAGCAACTCCTTTTATGAATTTGGCATTCAAGAAGGCGTTAAACTCATCAACAGTGGGATATAGCTCCATCATGTCTTGGCCAAAGAGGAATACACGGTGACTCTTGTCCCATAACTTGGCGGCAACATGAATCAGACTCTCTTCTATCACCACACCACGAAGTTTGAACAATCTGGACAAGCCCAGCACTGACAAGTCTATACGACACGCAAGGGGAACACTCGCCATCCACGGAAGCACCTTAGCATGATAATTCTCACTCATGGTTGCCCTAGACGTATTTGAGGTATGTTATAACAAATTATGGGGATCTCTAGGCACTCAAGAGGCTATTTATACTGTTTTAGGTCGGTAGGATTCGTGAAAACCCTAAAGCCCAAGCCTGAAGACCGCAAAGGAAGTTCCAGGAGGTCACGACCGCCACTGCCAACAGTCATGTCGTGAAGACCGCCACTGCCGGCGGTCATCTGAGCAAGACCACTGGAAGGCTGCGGTCATCCGCTCACATGGCCGCCGGGTCGACAGATCGGGCCCGCCTGGAAAATTCCAAAAAAATTCAAAAATTGGGGGAAGAGAGAGAAATATTAGAGGAGAGAAAATAAAAGAAAAGAGAGAAGAAAAGGGAGAAGGTATGCCCAGCTACTAGGGTCAAACTGTTCATTGAGATAAGGGGCATCTATTAACATTTGCTTGCATTTGCGATAATAGGTATTTTGTATGCCATGCGGCCTTTATGCATACTAGGGGCACATCACCCCCATTTATGATTCTCGAGGGTGCAGCAAACCCCTTTCGCATTTAATGTTAGAGAACCGATACTAAACCCTATCTCTAAAACCACGACGAGATACTAGGGGCACCACATCCCCCATTTTTGGCTTGTATGTCTCAAGGGGCACGGCACACCTCCATTTTTCTTCAAAGGGGCATGGGATAGACTATTCGGCTATGAGGCTACATTTTTTCGACCAGAAACACTAGGACAATCCCGGGAAACACATCCAACCCTAACCCGAAGATATGGGAAACCCATGAGTGAAGCAACCAGACCATGAGATGACACCTAGATGTGAGATACCCAAAGACAAGAGGCACCTAGTCAAGTAGGAACCCGATGAAACCAGATGAGTAAAAAGCCAAGGGCCTGACCCTTGCAACTAAGAGAGAAGTGAGTCTGAACCTAAAGCTGGGTCTTAGCGCCTGCAATCCCATGAAATGAAAGAGAAACCAGAAGTGAGGGCAAATCCCGAGGGGAGTTAAACTAGATACAGCAGGGAGAAGTGAGAAGAATAAAGCCAGCCAAAAACCGAGGATTCAGTTCCCACGACCTGAGGTCAAGTGCCTAGCCCTTGCAAAACCTGAGACGGGACGACCCTCGAGACATATGAGTCGGAAGCTGGGGACCCAGTTCTTGCAAGCCAATGGATGAAGGGAATAGAGCCAAAGCTGTGTACCGGGTACACGTAAAACCAAAGCCGTGCTCCCGATACACGCAAAACCAAAGCCGTGTACCCTGTACACACAAAACCAAAGTCGTGTACCTCGTACACGCAAAACCAAAGTTGTGTACCCAGTACATGCAAAACCAAAGCCGTGTACCCGGTACACGCAAAACTGAGAGATGAGAAAGAACAAATTTGAGAGAACATAGACGTGAGGTAGCCTAGAGAACCTTACCATGAGGGAAACCGAAAAAGAGCAAACCTGGATGACCTAACCATGAAAGAAAGCCGATTAGACAATGAGAGAATCTAAAGCCGAGACATAGCTCCCACAAACCAAGAGATGAGAGGGGCCGACCCTAAGAGCGAACCAAAGTCGGGACCTGGCTCCCGCAAACCATAAGATGAGCGAGCATCAGACATGAGGGAAACCAGAGAGGAATAGGATGATCAGGCCACGAAGTGGGCCCTTTTCTGACGAGAGGTATAAGGTATAGACAACACAGCCGCAAAGCGACATCTTAGAAGATGATAGGGGCATGAGATGCCTAGTAATTAGATAAATGGGCCTTGAAATGACATTTTTCGATGAAAGAAAATGGCGAAGCCATTAGGATAAGATGAGCCCCGACAACCGAGTCACGAAATGGCACCTTTTTCGATGAGAGATGTGGGGGCATGTGATGCCCAAGGAGTAGACAGCACAGTCGCGGAGTGACATTTTAGATGATGATAGGGGCATCAGATGCCTAGGAACTAGATAACCAGGCCGTGAAACGGCATTTTCGACGGAAGTCAACGGCGAAGCCATTAGGATGAGGTGATTCCTTATCAATAACCCGATAGATGAGATGATTCCCGAGACGTGGGATGAGATGATTCCCACAAACTGAGGGCCAACCCCTCAAACCTCTGGGATGAGATGATTCCAGAATTCGAGGGCCAACCCCTCAAAACTTCGGGATGAGATGATTCCTAGAGAGGAGCATGAGATGCTCCGAAACTTGGTACACACCACACATTTATCATTCAAATTTGGAAATTCCTGTCTTATGTTGTTTCGTCCCTAGTTTCTAAGGACTTATCAATGAGGGGCATCTGTGAACACCCAAATTTGACCCATGAAAATTTTACTAAAAGTAGATTCCAAACATGCTCAAACTTGAAGTTAATGAGATGATTTGATTTTGAGTCAAGGCATGATAAGAATTGAATTTAGAGGAATCAATCTATTTTGATAATTTAAACCTTTGTGCACTTAAACCTTAAGGTTAATGAGATGATTTAACCTTAGGGTAAAACATATAATAAGGTTTATTTACATTAAAATACATTACTTGGGCTCTTTAGTTGTTTTTTAACCCAATTATATTGAGATGATTTATTTTTGGGTTAGGAATGGGTTTTAAGGTCCAAGTCAATTCTCCATTGTTTGTCCAGCCCATTAACACATTTCTTGCAGGCTAATTTTAGCTCTGATTTTCGTGGAAAATCAGAGTTAAATTATTTTTTAAGTAGATTTTGTGTTTTTGGTATGATTTTGCTTAAAAATGGATGTCAATGTGTAATCAATCAATTAGGAGATGATCGGGGGGAGTAACAACCAAGTAATTGAGTGATTCTGGGGTAATTAGAGGTTAATTACGCGGTAGGATCAAGTTAGAGCTGAATTAGGGGGATTAGGGTCAAAAAAAGGAAAGAACGAGTGACACGCAGGGTGACTGGCGATCATTTCGCGACGACCACCAGCACCTGGCAGTCATCCTCACATGACCGCCGGCAATGGTGGTCATCCAAGAGATGACCGCCGGCAACGGCGGTCATAGGTGCCCAGAACCCCCGATTTTCTCCGATTTTGTTTCTAATTCAATTCTACGCGTTTCTGGACCAGATTTTTGGGCATAATCTTCACTATTAAGTAGGTCTACACTCCTAGGCTTCCCAGAGCACTATAAATAGGACCCCTCACTCACATTTCAAAGGATCACAAACTTTGCACACATACACACCTATAAGCCTTGAGTGCTTGGAGAAACTCTACCTCTCCAAGCCTAGAAACACATTCTTAGGCAGAAACTCTGGAGGAATTTTGTGGGAAGCACCAGTAGTAGATTAACAAGGAAGAGTCAAGAAGAGGATCAACCATTGAGAACGGCAAGAAGGATGGTGTAGAACTCGACCCATTACAAGGAGCTAGAGGAGGGCTACAAGAGGTAACACTAAACCCTCTTTTTGATTGATTCTTTGATGGTTATATGCTGATTGCTTTTGATGAAGTAAGTGGCCGATAAGTGCCATGTTTAGAACTACGTGGCTTTGACCCCGATCACTCGAGTATGTAGGTAGTCTCGGTTTTACAACGGGATGCAAGCCAATTCTTCTTCTTCTCTCCTTCTCTTTACTTTCCATATATGCACACTCGCACCAGGCACACCTGTATTTAACAATTGCACATCGTCTCGATCCAGCACAGATGGGTGCCTAACACCTTCCCATCTGTGACGAATCCCCGATCCCATGAGCCATGACCATGTAGCCTAAAGGAGTCACATTAAGGTTTTCCCAGGTTTTGTCCTTAATAAAACTTGGGTGGCGACTCTAATGTCATGAGAATGACCCGAGGAAGAAGGTGAAAGGAATAGGTGAATAGGCCCAAGTGATTTTGGGTCAGGTATACACAGTTGGTGACTCCGCTGGGGAAGTAGTGGGTTCAAGAGACTTTGTGCAATTGTTGAATTTTGTGTGCCTTTTACTTGTTATAATAAGTGCCTTGCATTCATGACAATTGATGTGAAGCCTTTACAGTAAGAGGGCGAGGGAATCCAAATCCGCTACATGCTTTCCTTAAGCGATAGTGGTTTGAGTGAACCCGTTTCTCGATGCTTAGCAATGATGGGGATTAATTGGCCTTGGACCTCACGCGACATCATTTATCACATGTGAGTAGTTAAACATCTAAACTGCGAAGAGGGTTAGATACTAGCCGCTATCTAGTTAGTAGGCTATTGTCATATACACCAAAAGCCGAGACTGCATAAAAAACAGTAGCATCTACTATGTACCCCTAACAACTTCACTTCCCAACCAGGCTGGCAACAAACTCCACCCGCTGCTCGGGTTCCAACTCCCAAAAGTAGTTGGCATACGTGGGTTCTTTCCCCATGGCCTTAACAACCTGCACCATATCAACAATTGAGATCCCCATCTTCATCAGCTCCTTACCCAAAGCACGAGGCTCATCCCTCCCTCTAATGCCAGCTGCAATATCACCCAATTGCACGCCCACCTTATCAAACCCACTGCAACTGGCATCAGTGAGAGCCCAGAGAGCATCATTAGCCGCAGCCTTCCTTCTCTTGCTCCCACTTTAGGCTGATGCCATTGATGCCTCTGGTGGTGCCACGAAAGAGGATGCTGTACCACCACCTAGAGCGGCGCCAATGGTGCCCATGCTGGAAGTGTGAGCCTGTGCAGAAATCCTGGTTGTGTCTGCAAACTCCTCCCGTTGCATCCTCTCCAATGCATCTGCAGGAGTTTCAACATATTCCCCCATTGTCCTATCACGTCCAAAGATCCGTTGCAGCTTTGGAAACTGAGGAAAGGCTCTCCCACAAACATACTCTCTGCTGGGATATTTTTGAAAGAATACAATATAGAATCTATGTTATTCAGTTAAGGAAACATACATATAGAAACTTATTGAAAGCAAGTTAAGCAAAGAAAGCAACTTACCTTCAGATAAGCCTCCAGGATGTCTTGTGCATCCACTTCAACACAGAATTCTAAGAATTCCAACCGAACCCACTGGTGTTAGCCATGTCCACAACAGTACAGAATTTGGCCTTCAAAAATTCTTCTACTTGAATTCCAAAAGTTTTGAGTTTAAGGGTATTTTGGCATGCACTCTGAGGAAACAAAACACACACACAAAAGAGAAAAGAAGTGAAGACAAGAAGACCCATAGCTTCTCCCTCGGTTCCATATCTCGGTTTGCTCTCCAATCCATCTCCTTAGATTTCTTAATGTGAGTGAGCATCAACTCTTTTTCCATTTCTTGGTGTCGTGTCACATGCTTGCGATAAATTAAAGTTGGCTTTGAACGAATTGGTGTACGTCTTGAATGCACTTTGGACTAACTGGCGGATAATTTTTTCTGGGCATGGCACCTCTACATCAAAAATTTCTCCAATTCCACAGCTTCCAGCAGGTGACCCAATGAACATAGACAACCCTCATTGTTTCTCGAGTTTTTGGGTCTCATTTTTTATTTAAGCCACTCCTTCAAAGTCCAAGGCGAAGTCCTAACGAACTAGATGATGACTTAAAATTTTATAATTAGCCTTCTATAATTCTAAAAAATAATCTATAAGTAAGAATATTTATATAATTTAAAAATATTATCTACCATTCCTCTCCCTTCCCTTTAATGAATATATACAAACAAGTTAAAATTTTCACCTCCCCATTATTCCCTTTCCTTCCCATCCATTCTCCTCCCTTCCCTTTCCCTCTATATTCCCAAACAAACTATAACTCCCATCGGGTTTTTGGGTTTTTTGGGCCCCTATGTTTAGTGGTTTGGCCAATTTGGTACCCCGATATTTTTTTTGGCCGGGCATATACCCCGAGTGATTGCATGGGCAGGCCAAACGTAGACCCCTGGTCAAGCACCTGCTGACGTGGAGGCTGCCCGGGGTATTTGCACGTGGTACTGTAGCAAAGCGACGTCGTTTCGGTATGGGAAGAATTTGGGGCTTTGAGTGAAGTGGGCCCCACTAAGCCACCTGTGTCCGACGTGGCTTAAAACGACATCGTTTTCTCACTTAAAACGACGTCGTTTTGCTACAGTAACACGCACAAATACCTGGGCAGCCTCCACGTCAGCAGGTGCCTGACCAGGGGTATACGTTTGGCCTGCCCATACAATCTCGGGGGATATGCCCGGCCAAAAAAAATGTCGGGGTACCAAATTGGCCAAACCACTAAACACGGGGGCCCAAAAAACCCAAAAACCCACTCCCATCCAACGAGGTTTAGTTAATCAGGACAAATTTTTAATCAGGCCAAATTTTCCTAAACTCAAATTTTAGAGTTTAGTACCTACAGAAAAATTTAGAAGAGTACGGAAACACAATTATATGGCACATTACAACTAGAAGGATAAAAAGACAGACGAAATTCAAATATAAAAAGTAAGAAGCAATTTCAGAGCATTAACTAGAGCTACAACCACAGCTACTGAATATAACATCTGACAAGTGTACACTAATCAAAATCTCAAGATAGCATCCTCACATTACTACTAATTCAACTCTAGGAGGTACTGATGTAACAGCCCGGGTAAAATTTTGGATTTTTACCGGGACTGTAAAAGTCTTTTTACCGTGATTTACTGTTGAATTAATCTTGGGTAATTAATTCAAGGTAAATCGGGCGTCGTTTTACGAAACCGAGAGTTTTCCCACGCTCGTGATTTTTCCGTGGATTTTTTGGGCCTAAGTCGGTATTTTTCGGGTCCCAGGATTTTGATTAGGGATGTCGATCCCTGTAATTTGATTTTGATGATGGTAATATAATTGTCACGTGGTAAGTAGTGGTACGACTCGATGGTTTAAGACTGTTTCGTGGTGGCCTTGACCTGGGTTACTTGTGATAAGCATGTCTATGCTTGGGATGTCTATCCCATGATTATTTTTTGGGATGTCGATCCCTGGGTTCTGGCACCCGGAATGTGTTGATAACCAGGTTTGACCTCTAGCTTATCCGTGACGGGGCCCGGAAAAGATAAAATTGGAAATTGGTTTTTATTTGAGTCTTTTTTGTTATGGACCGGTTTTGGGTCGAGTCTTTTGGATTGTTTCTTTTTGGCTGTTATGCCTGTGTTTTCGCCTTGAGTAATTTTTAGTGTTGCATATTGATCATCTATCCATGGTTATGAGCACTTCGGACTCACCCCTCACCTGCGGGCTTTCATCCCGTAGGATGAGTTATTTGTTGTACAGGATTGGTGCATTCCAGACAGGCTGCGGCGTTATCCCTTGGACAGGGCTTGGATCCATAGTTTGCATCAGTGTCGCATACAATGTTTGTGAGTTATTAAAGTCTTCCGTTGTGCATTGTTTTTACTATTGTTGGGCCATTGGGCCGGTTTTGTTATTTATGATGTTTACTATTTTGGGCTGTTGAGCCCGGATATCTGTTGTATACACTGTATGCTGGGTTTTGTCTGGTTGGGTTGTCACAGTTCCGGCACGTGTTTACTGTGTACGGTAAATACGGGTCGGGGCATTTCATTTTGGTAGCAGAGCAGGCGTTAGGTCTTGTTGGGCAGTCCTTGTGTGTTTGTTGTCTTGTTTGCATAGTTCGCTCCATTTGTTTATTATTTTATATCATTTTAGTTAGTGCATTATGGATCCAGTCAAGGGACGCCAGCTGTCGCAGAACATACACATAAGAGGTAATGATGCCATAGATAAGTGGAAATATAAATATTATTGATAATACTGATATTTTCATTACAAAGAGAAATATTACATTGATATTTTATAAAAATAAAAATACATTTATCTTCTCGGAACGACGTTGACCCTGAAGCTGTTGGGGTCGTTGTTGATGTTGACTTGGATGCTGTCGCTCCACGAGAACCACATGCCGCCTGCGTTGTTCTGGCCTGGAAGCTCGAACCGGTTTGCTTGAGGGAACCGGAGTGGGATGAGACCGTGATCGTCTTGAGGTTGCCACTGGGTCTCCGTCAGAAGAACCATGTTCGGTTTGTATTGGTTCTTCAAGTCCCTCAGAGTACGCGAGAACTCTTGGGAACGCCTTGCAACGCCTCTGCAGTTCCACACCAGCAGTCGGGCCTTTGGCCAAGTTACGAGCAAACGAGTTACTCTGGGCATGCTTTGGGCCGTCATCGAGAGCTGATAGTAGGCGCCTTCCTCCAGAGATCGGCAAGTGGACTCCAGGTTGAACTCCTGAAGTCTTTCAGAGATGAAGAACATGACGGAGTTTGCTGAGCCGTAGTAGGAGGTCCTCAGAGTTTTGTGGTCCTCTAGGAAGACCGTCTCTTCCATGGGAGTGATGAAGAACCGCGATGAGTAGAGTTCGTCGACGAAGACTAGACGCGGCATTCTGCCGAGCTTGTTCGATAGCTCTTCTGGACGTTCGTTGACCATGTTGTAGGCCAGACGGTTCCTTCTGTCAAGATTGGCACCTTCGACGAAGAAAACGGAGGATGGAGCAGGCATCGTGTTTGGACGAATGGGTATTTTGTTTTTGAGCGTTGTGGTTTTGAGCGTTTTGTTTGCTTTTAATGCTTTTGATGATTTACTTCTCACAGCTCCGTCTTTTATACTCTTATGGGGAGCGTGTTTGCTGTTTTTGATTTTCAAGATTTGCTTTTGAAAATTTGCCGTTGTTTCATTTATTACTTTGTTATTTTATACGTTTTTCGGGCTGCAATGCCAGAGTTTTTCAGCCTTTTCCATCTCATGATTTTCTTTCGCTCTGGCTACCTTTTCCTTTCTTTTTATGGTTTTTCATTATATTCTTGCATCTTTTATCATATGCATCCGTGACCGTTGAGGCTAGACTGATGGGACCATACCTCGAGTAGAGCGCATGTGCGACAAGTTTACAGCTGTTTGGACACCGTGGAGAGATACGAGACTTGACAGACGTTTTTGGCTCATGCGGAATTTGTGAACAAGTGGGTAACGTTTCTTTCGAGGGACTCAGGACGCTCTCGTGATCGTCACCTTTAGCTCCGTATGTCACGTTTCTCGGGATCGAGGATGTTTAGGACCGATTTGGGTGCTGATCATGAAAACATGTTTTGTTTTAATTTCTTTTTGTTTTAATTTTGTTAAATGAGTTTTATTTTTAATTTCTTTATGTTTGATTTTATAATCTTATTGTTGATTTTTATTTTGCTTTGAGATGTTTTATTTTTCTGTTTAACTCAAGATTTCTTAACACAAGAGTTTTGATTTAAAAGGAAACTTATTTTATTTATTTCATAATAGTTTTACAACAGGAGAAGAAGTACTCTATGGAGCTACTTGCTTCCCTAAGTCTTTTACAAGTTTTTGTACGTTCTTCATGTGAGGGAAGTGTTAGAACTCATGGTTCATTGCAGGTTTTGATAATTGACAAACCAATTCCAGATCATGACAAAGATGAAGCAAAAACAAATGAAGTCAAACCAATCCCCAAGCAAAAGAAACCATTCAAGAGCAAAGGATCAAAGTGAATGAGCACAAGACAGAAGAGCCAGGAAAAGAAGAGTTAGATTCATAAATTGTACAAGGTATAACACTCAACTCTTCTAGGACATTGGCTCAAAATAAGATAAAATTTGCTCATGCATCACATAACATATTTCCATGCATATAAATGTTTTCCGAGCCAAGAACATCGATGTTGTGAACTTAAACATCGATGTTCCTGCCTTTGCACAATTCTTCAAAATAGGCAGTAGGCAAATAACATCGATGTTGG
>JAKUCV010007301.1:31038-50748 GCA_028386065.3 Turnera subulata
AAATGCTAAGGTTGCAAGACCACATGTACACAGAGCTAAAAATGAAAGTTCTCATTTTACAAAACCTAGGAAATATGTGACTCAATTTAGGGAAAACAAGTATGATAGATTGCATGAACATAGGCAATATGGTACCTATAACCAACCTAGAAGAATGCACAATCCTAACGTTACTTGTCACTATTGTAATAGGATAGGTCACATTGCCCCGGTATGTTTTACTAGACATAGACATTGGGCACAAGATAAGGCTCATCACTATTATGTTCCTAACCACCAAGGACCCAAAAAGATTTGGGTACCAAAATCCCTTTGATTAGCTTTGCAGGTATGCTTGAAGGCATCAAGAGTACTTTGGTACCTTGATTGCGGATGCTCCAAGCAAATAACCAAAGAAGCATCCAAATTCATGAAAGTGGTCACATTTGTTCAATTTCGGAAGAAATGCAAGGATCAAAAGATGATAACATCGATGTTCATTTTGGCAACATCGATGTTCCATGATTTCCAGCTCATTTGTGTATTTCAACCAGTAGCTGAAGAATATCGCTGTTTTCTAGAAAACATCGATGTTCGGTAAGAACTTTATTTTTCCAGTAATCATTAAACATCGATGTTCATGCTCTACACATCGATGTTATTCATTCCAAGCTGTTCAAAGTTTCTATCCAGTGGTCAATAACATCGATGTTGCATTCTTGAACATCGATGTTCTGCCTTTGTTGCATCTTCACAGCTTAGAAACAAGTTAACTTTCTCATTTAAGTTAAGAAATTTAGGTAGCATATTCATGACTAAGTGTTTTAGGAGGAATATTCAGATTTCTTTCAATTTAAGCCAAGCATGTAGTTAGTGCACAATTGATCAAATTGAGAAACACTAGCTTGTTTGATGAACATTCACATGAAAGAAATTTATGTCATACACATGCTGAAAGCATAAAGTACTTTTATTGATTATAAAGATTGAGTACAGCTGCTGAATCTTAAAACACACACACATTCGATTACATCATATATTTTACAATCACAAGAAACGCAGAATTACATCATACATATTCATTACACTTATTATCTGCTTCTAACGATTCGGTTCAGCTGTTACAGTAAAGCCATTAGGAGTATTGACTATGTTAACCCTAATGCAATGACTCCAAGCAAACCACATTCCTCCCGAGCTGTTCTGGCCAGGAAGCTCGAACCGTTGTGTTGGTGGAAAGCGAAGAGGGATAGCTCCGTGATTTCCAGTTTGCTGCCATTGAGTCTCGGTAAGCAGAACCATATTGGGTTTATATTGGTTCTTCAGGTCTCGCAGGATTCGGACAAAATCTTGGGAACGTGCTGTGATACCCCTGCAGTTCCACACCAAAAGGCGAACCTTTGGCCAAGTGGGCGCTACTCCAGCCACTCGAGGAATGCTCTGAGCTGTCATAGTAATTTGGTAATAACCGCCCTCGTTCAACGTCTGGTAGGTTGGTTCCAACTGAAGCACCTGAAATTTTTCAGAAATAAAAAACATTGTGGAATTGGCCGTACCATAGTAGGATGCTCGCAGGGATTGTTGATGCTCCAGGAAGATGACTTCTTCCATAGGGGTGACAAAGAAGCGGGAAGAATAAATCTCGTCTACAAAGACAAGACGGGGAATTCTTGCTAGTTCCTCTGGCAATGGCCCTTGTTGCTCATTTACAATGCTGAAGGCCAACCGATTTCTCCTACCTACGTTTGCTTCCTCGACAAAGAATACGGAGGATGGGGCAGGCATTCTTGGTATTGAGGTTTTGTATTTTTCTCTCTTTAGTCGGAAATGTTTTCTTTCTTTACTTCTACTCTTCTGATTATTGACTAATCAATGCCTTGCCTTTTATAGCAAATTTGTTTATCACTGTTTCATAGCCTGAACCGCACCTATTGCCAGAAAACTACAAAAGGCTGACTACTCTACACTTAGGTGCCAACTGGTTGTGTCCCTTCAAAGATTACTTTCTTTGAAATTATTGCCACAGCACACACCAATACCCGTCTTACCTTCAATTAAAATAGGGGATGCAATTGTTTATACGCTTTCAAGTCACAACGATCATGCATTATTTGTGAACTCTGGCTCCTTCCTTTGATGCCTTTATTCATGCATTTATTACAGGCTAACTTTGCCAAATCATTTATTACTAACCGCCAATTTTTCCGATAATCAAGCATTTGCTTTTTGAAAATCTTGGCATCAAATTAATTATTGATTCATCACGGGGATTTATTGTCTGATTAGTCGGGCATCAGAGGCAACCAAAGTCTAACTGACAAGACATTTTCACGAGCCCGGTGCATTTACGACAAGTGTATTATCTTTGCTAGCTTGAGCACCCGAGGTTCGTCTAACTATGTTTAGCAGGTACCCCTCACTAAGGCCAAAAGACAGGGGGAACAAAAATCTGGTGGAACCAACAAACATCAATGTTGTTATCATACACATCGATGATTGATCAATTCAGAATGAAGCAAAATAGGAACCATCTCTCTAAACCCTTATCCTTGTCATCCTTTATGCTTTATTTTCCATAAAATACTTTGCCATATTCATGCACTTAGGGGGAATTATAAGTCATACCTTAAGGGGGAAGAATAAATATATGTATCATCATTTCTTTTTGCTAATGCCAAAAGGGGGAAGATAGGAAGAAGTATATGCATCTAGATAGGAGGAATCATAAATTGAAACATATAGGGGGAATTATTGTGTTAACATATACCTCTAATATTGGCATATACTTCTAGTTGTTTGTCATTATCAAAAAGGGGGAAATAAATGATAGGAAGAAGTATATGCATCTAGATAGGGGGAATCATAAATTGAAACATATAGGGGGAATTATTGTGTTAACATATACCTCTAATATTGGCATATACTTCTAGTTGTTTGTCATTATCAAAAAGGGGGAAATTGTTAGAACTCATGGTTCATTGCAGGTTTTGATAATTGACAAACCAATTCCAGATCATGACAAAGATGAAGCAAAAAGAAATGAAGTCAAACCAATCCCCAAGCAAAAGAAACCATTCAAGAGCAAAGGATCAAAGTGAATGAGCACAAGATAGAAGAGCCAAGAAAAGAAGAGTTAGATTCATAAATTGTACAAGGTATAACACTCAACTCTTCTAGGACATTGGCTCAAAATAAGATAAAATTTGCTCATGCATCACATAACATATTTCCATGCATATAAATGTTTTCCGAGCCAAGAACATCGATGTTGTGAACTTAAACATCGATGTTCCTGCCTTTGCACAATTCTTCAAAATAGGCAGTAGGCAAATAACATCGATGTTGGAATCCCAAACATCGTTGTTCTAGTGACCGTTGTTTTTAAAATTAGGCATAACATCGATGTTCCCATTTGAAACATCGATGTTTCTTTCCAGTCACTTTAAAAGGATTTTTGCCGAGCCAAAATAACATCGATGTTATGATATAAACATCGATGTTCTTAATTTCAAGCATTTTTCCAAAAGTCGGCAGTAGGCTCAAAACATCGATGTTGGCATCCCAAACATCGATGTTCTCATGACCGTTGCACTTAAAAATGGTCTGCCCGATCAAAACATCGATGTTGTGATTTGAGACATCGATGTTCTTCATATTGATTTTTAATCTTTTTGGCAGTAGCTTCAAAACATCGATGTTGGATTATAAAACATCGATGTTCTTGTGACCGTTGGTCAAAACATCGATGTTGTCATTAAAACATCGATGTTTTGATTTCTTCAAGGTTTTCCAAAATTTGGCAGAAGCGGAAAAACATCGATGTTCTATTGGAAACATCGATGTTCTGATAATTGATTTCAAAATGAATTTTGCCGAAGCCAAAAAACATCGATGTTTCATTTTCCAACATCGATGTTCTTGCATAAACCCTTTTCATCATATTTTTGCGAAGCTCAAAAACATCGATGTTGTATTTGAGAACATCGATGTTGTGCATGAAAACATCGATGTTGCTAATATAAACATCGATGTTTTACTAGCCGTTGGAACAATAATTTAAAATTGTTGGCTAAAACATCGATGTTTTGCCGTTGTAGCAGACAACTTTTCAGCACCCACTATGTTTTGTTTAAGGTTGTTTTTGGGTGGATTTCAAACGGCTCTATAACTTTTCAGAGCTACAAATTGAGCATTTTTGGCTATATTTCAGAACTAATCAACTCTCAACATTCAAGCATTCATTCCATACATTCATCAAAATTATTATTGAGCCAATATCCTATTGAGGATTTGAGAGTTGCTTTTAGAGCTTCATTTGTACACTCACATTTGCTCTTTGAGAGAGACCTCTTGTTTGAGTGATTATTGTATACACCTTGAGGGAGGTTAGTTCCCTTGGTTGATTCACAAGAAGAGGTGTATATCTTCTTGTGTGAAAAGTCTTGAAGTGAGGTATCTTCAAGCAAGAGAGCTGAAGTTCATGTGACTTGAACTTTCAGGTTTAGGATTCTTGTGACTAGAATTCCTAGGTTGCAACGGTTTGTTAAGCACCCGTAAGCTTAACATAGATAGTGAAATCTTCAAGTGAGACTTGAAGGGCTGGATTAGCCACACTAGTAGAGTGTGTGTGAACCAGGATAAATTGCTTGTCCTTCATTCTTTAAATTCCGCATTTAATTCCTGCTTATTTTGTTTTTATTCGATTATCGCTATTCACCCCCCCCTCTAGCGAAGGGCTATTGTTCTAACAGGAAGAGCTCCGCGCACGCCAGTTCGATTTGCAACACCGCCGAGCTGATCTTCTTCAGTGAGACGTTCAGCTGCGTCAGAGTTTGTTGCGGTGTGCTGCTTTCAGCCGTAGCTTTGCCCTTCCGATCTTCAGCTTTCTTGTTGGCACGTTTCTTTCGCCGTTTTGGGGAGACGACCATGTGCTCCTTCAGGCCAATGATGTTGGTTTTGAACCGCTTCTTGGGAGGTTCTTCATCGGAGCTTGTTGGGAAGGCAGTACCGCCGATGTAGCTGTGGTTCTCGGAGTCTGAGGTTGTTCTTGATCTCAGTGGAGAGTCCATGACTGTGTGAGTTTGCTAGTCATGAGGTTTGGTTTTTAAAGCGGATGAGATGTCGCTTAAGGGTATAAGCGACATATCGCGTTGAGTTTGGACACCTGGTGGAGTATACCAGAAGTTTATCGTGGTAGGACCCACGGATAAGACGAAATTTCGGGGACGAAATTTTTTTAAGGTGGGTAGACTGTAACAGCCCGGGTAAAATTTTGGATTTTTTACCGGGACTGTAAAAGTCTTTTTACCGTGATTTACTGTTGAATTAATCTTGGGTAATTAATTCATGGTAAATCGGGCGTCGTTTTTCGAAACCGAGAGTTTTCCCACGCTCGTGATTTTTCCGTGGATTTTTTGGGCCTAAGTCGGTATTTTTCGGGTCCCAGGATTTTGGTTAGGGATGTCGATCCCTGTAATTTGATTTTGATGATGGTAATATAATTGTCACGTGGTAAGTAGTGGTACGACTCGATGGTTTAAGACTGTTTCGTGGTGGCCTTAACCTGGGTTACTTGTGATAAGCATGTCTATGCTTGGGATGTCTATCCCATGATTATTTTTTGGGATATCGATCCCTGGGTTCTCTGGATTTGGTCTGGCACCCGGAATGTGTTGATAACCAGGTTTGACCTCTAGCTTATCCGTGACGGGGCCCGGAAAAGAAAAAATTGGAAATTGGTTTTTATTTGAGTCTTTTTGGTTATGGACCGGTTTTGGGTCGAGTCTTTTGGATTGTTTCTTTTTGGCTGTTATGCCTGTGTTTTCGCCTTGAGTAATTTTTAGTGTTGCATATTGATCGTCTATCCATGGTTGTGAGCACTTCGGACTCACCCCTCACCTGCGGGCTTTCATCCCGTAGGATGAGTTATTTGTTGTACAGGATTGGTGCATTCCAGACAGGCTGCGGCGTTATCCCTTGGACAGGGCTTGGATCCATAGTTTGCATCAGTGTCGCATACAGTGCTTGTGAGTTATTAAAGTCTTCCGCTGTGCATTGTTTTTACTATTGTTGGGCCATTGGGCCGGTTTTGTTATTTAAGATGTTTACTATTTTGGGCTGTTGAGCCCGGATATCTGTTGTATACACTGTATGTTGGGTTTTGTCTGGTTGGATTGTCACAGTTCCGGCACGTGTTTACTGTGTACGGTAAATACGGGTCGGGGCGTTTCAACTGAACTTCCAAACTCTATCGCACGTCTCCTGGCATTTTTGTACTTTTCAGTTTTGTCGTACCTTGTTTTATGTTAAACTAGAGGAGGCCCTAGCGTTGCTTCGGGAATTTTTCTTTTTTCTATACGTTTTGCAAATGGTAAATTTTTAATTTTTTTATAAAGTAGTTAAAATTTTTAATTCTATATAAAAAAAAGTAGGATACACTAATGAAGATTATTTTGTAACTCAATTGTACTTCTTTTTTCTTTTTTTTTAAAGCCAATAAAATTAGTGGTTTATATATTAGAAAAATTTTTTGAAACTCTTACATATTTATACTTGTCAAAAAACTATATGTTAGATATTTTCAGTATATATCTATCTCAACATGCATATAAATCTATAATCATCAGAAATAATCTAAAGAACTTTGCGTCGGAAAAATTCATATATTCTCAGGCACTTCTCCTTCATTTTTTCCTATTTGAAATTTGCTTAGACTTAAAACTTTTTTGAGAAAGTAATATCATTTTAATAATATTAAAAAATACATTTTCTCAAGTAACAATTATCATTGATCAAGGCGCTACTATAAATTACTGAAAATTTTTAAGAAAACTTATGATAATTGGTATGACTGTTTGCAGTCTATCTATTACCTCACTATTAATTTAAGGAAACCTAACACTTAATAAAGTAGAAATAAGTAAAATATTTGAGATAAACAAAAAGAAATAAAGAAAAATATTATTTATTTATTTATTTATTTTTGTAACAAAAAATTATTTCATTCATTAAGATTTTTTTAAAGGAAAAAATTTTCTCGCCACTATATGGATTAAAAGGAAAATATTATGGTTTGGTTCTCTTCTAAAACTTTATGAAAAATTTCAAATGTGCTAAAATTTCCACTAATATTTCTAGATTTTTTTTCTGTTTCTTTATTTTTCTACATAGAAAACTAAAGTAAATTGTTCTTTTCAAATCTCTCTTTATGAGTAATTCTATTTTTTTAAAGTCATTTTATCTTCATAGATATTATAGGAATTTATGACTTTATATATGGTTAAAAGTAATAATGATTATAAAAGTAAATAATATCGCAATAGATGTGTGGAAAAATAGTGAAATAAAATAGTAAAGTTGCAGATTTATCCTGACTTTTTTTTCTCAAGATTAAATTATAAAACAACAAAATAATTTATATATTTTTTACTTGCATTTTATCTTTGTTGAAGATTGCAAAGAAAAATTATGACCTATATTATTCCTTTCATAATGTAATTGGTCGGAGATTATTTTTCTAGAAAAAATAAAGAAAAATTAAAAATTAATTTTAATATTTTTTTAGGCAGTAAATATATTTTTGTTACTTTTACATTTTTGGATTTTTTAAAAAAGGCAAAATAAAATCACAGGTAGAAAGCTATTGTAATGGCTTTTTTAATTGCTGCCGCCATCACCATACTTAGGAATTTTTATTCATCTATTAAAAAATGGATAAGCCGTAATAAAGGCTTTCAAAGAAATATCATGCCATTATTTAGTACAGAGGGCATTTGTTACTTGAAAATATTATGATTTTGTTCTCCTCTAAAGGTTTATGGAAATTTTTAATTGTGCTAAAATTTTCACTAATAAGGTTGACACTGGAGACTGAAAACAACAATGTGGCAAAATGGGTTGAAACTTCTTAAAAGAGTGCATCCAATAATTTTTATTTGTGAGGTACTGATTGTGAAATTCAAATGAAATCGTTAGGGGACTATACAATAAAAGAAATGAAAAATGAAGTAATAGAAGTTATCTTTCGGTTAGGGTAGTGCGTAAAAAAGAAATATAAAAAAACAATAGTTGAAGTAAAGGCAAATATAAACTTGATGGTTCTTGATTTGTATCAATTTGCTACGATCGATTCTTCTCCATCCACATTAGTTGGATACTATTTCGTGAATGAATGCATATTGATGCCCCTGTAAAGCAAACAATAAGTGCAGGTAAATGGCAATGGAAATCTTTGACCTATTAAATTTATTATGGATAATAATCATAAAGATAATTACTTCTTTTTTTTTTTTTGAGAACCCAGAAAGCTTAATTTATTGAGAGCATATCATGCTGAAGAGCATGGCTTACAAAGGGGGGGATAGAATGATCCCAAAAATGAGAACCTTCACTTAGACCAAACTTTGCCAAACCGTGGGCAAGCTGGTTAGTGTCTCGTGAAGAATAACAAATTGACCAACACGTACTAAAAGAAAGGACATCAACTATATCATGAAAGAAAATTCTGGCCCTAGAATTAGGGAAAGAAAAAGTCTGTAATGCCTGAACAAGATGAAGGTTGTCAGAATCCCACATGAACCTATCAACAGATCGATCCTTGAGCAAATGAAGAGCCCATAGTCCTGCTTGTAGCTCTGCTTCCAAGACAGAAAAAGAACCAAGAATGGAAGAGGAACCACTAAAGATAACATGACCCAAGTGATTACGAAGAACCATTCCAAGACCAATTCCCGAAGGAGAGCAAGCTGCATCGGTATTGAGTTTAAGAGTACCTACAGGCGGTGGTGTCCATGTAGGAGATGAAGAATCACGAATGGAGGAACCAGGAGCATATGCATGCTGGGATGGATCATTGGCACGCTGATAGTCAACAAGGAAATGGCTCGCAGAAAACACAATCTGATATGGCTGAATAGGTGTATTGGAAAAGACCAAGTCATTGCGAGCCTTCCATATTGCCCATGCAGTAATCACAAAGACCTCCAACTCGTGTTTACTCAGCTAAAGAACAAGTTCCTGAAACCAAGCAAAAGGATGATCTTCCAAAGAAAGGGGCAACGACAACATACTCAGCTGCCAAACCTGGGAGAAAGAAGCACAATCCGAAATAGATGAACCGCAGTTTCCGGAGCATTGTGACAACAAGGGCAGATAGCAGGAACATCAATTTGACGAGAACGAAGGAGCGTTCTCGTAGGAAGAACATCATGAAGAAACTGCCAACAGAAATGGCGACCTCGGGGTAGCAGGAACATGGACCATAACAACTTCCAAGTACCGGCAAGAACACCATCTGAAAGTAAGTGCGAGATAGAATGATGATACCCACTTTTAACTGTGTAATTGCCAGAAGCAGTATGCAACCAAGTGAAAAAATCAGGACGAGGAACCAATCCAAGGGGGATATTAAGAATAGCATCAGAATCTAGTGGAGTGAAATTAGCTCTAATGTAGGAACTATTCCACTGACCTGATTCGAAATCAAATAAGAGGTGCACAACATCCGTAGGGTGGAAACCAGATATATTAGCAGAAACTGTAGAAAAAGAACCACCCGGAAGCCATTTATCCCCTAAAATTTTAACTGTACGGCTATCACCAACAATCCATCCACCACCCATGGTTAGCAGATCCCGACCATGAAGAACACTCCTCCACACATAACTGGGTTGGAAGCCAAGAGTGGCATGCATAATATTGGTCCGAGGAAAATAACGTGCTTTAAAAACACGGGCCACCAATGAAGTTGGATTTTGCAGTATACGCCAGGCTTGTTTTGCAAGCATGGCCTGGTTAAAAGCCCCAAAATGTCTAAACCCAAGACCACCATACTGCTTCGCAAGACAAAGCTTCTCCCAAGAAAGCCAATGAACACCACACCTTTGAGAATCATGACTCCACCAGAATCGGCGAACAGCCCCAGCCAACTCCTCACAAATACAAGTAGGTAATAGGAAACAACTCATAAAGTAATTTGGGATACTTTGAGCAACTGATTTAATAAGAACTTCCTTACCCGCTCTAGATAAAATCCTCTCCTTCCATCCACTCAACTTCTTATGAACACGATCACAAACGGTGGAAAAAATAGCCTTTTTAGATCGACCAATCATCGTTGGCAAACCAAGATACTTTTGAAACCGGTCCACTGCCTTAAAACCCATCCGACGTTGGATATGATTGTTAACCTCTGCAGAAACATTTCGGCTTATGATGAACTCGGATTTTTCAAAATTGACTCGTTGACCCGATGCTTGTTCATAGGATCTAATAATGGCTAAGATAGTATCCACCTCTCTGTCATTGGCTCGGATAAAGATGATACTGTCATCTGCAAAGAAGAGATGACAAATAGTGGGCGCAACTCGACAAATAGACGCCCCATGGATCAAAGAACTGCGCTTCGCCTGCTGAATGAGAGAGGAGAAACCTTCTGCACACAAAAGAAAAAGATACAGGGAAAGTGGATCCCCTTGCTGAAGACCCCGACCAGTAGAAAATGAGACAAAACTCATTTTCAAAGAGACATAAACCCAATAGGAATTGGACTTGAACTCATAGATCATGACACAAAACTCAGAGGTGTTCCACTGGCACTCTAAGATCGAGGGATTCTTAAATCTACCGAGCGCTCAAAAAAGAAACCCTGAGACTAGTAAATTAAGAGATAAGATAATTACTTCTTTGAATTACTTGAAGAGGGAGATAGATGGAAAGAGAGATAATGTGACTGTGATTTCCTCTAAGCAAAAAAAAAAAAAAGGACGTCAATATGTTTTTTACTAAAGATATTTAAGTCTTTTGTCAACCAACCAAATCTTAAGAAAATAATGCTTGGAAAACGGAATAGTCAAATGGGAAAGAAAGTGAAAAAAAAAAAAAACCTTCAAGTTGGTGCAAGGGGAGGTTTTGGATTGACATGTGGCACAGCAAAAAACTTCCTTGCACCAACTTTAATGTATACAAGGATGGTGGCCTTGCTTCGCTGCGGCCCTCATATGTTTTGTCCAAATGACACATTTTAATAATGTTCATAATTAATGTGGTGATTGTTGAGATAAAAACTTCAGCTAAATATATACTACTAAATCACATTCTTATTGAAATTTCTTTTTTATGGAATCATGTTGCTTTCATATTATATCGAAACCCAAAATTATGCATAGATTATATAGTTAGTTTCAATATGTTCTACATATCAACCGGAATATATACAATAAAGAAGTCCATGTGTTACATATAATTCAACATAAATAGGGTTACAGTAGACAATTTATAAGAAGGATTTAAGGTGTTATGCTTCCAACTCTCTGCAGCACCTAATTCTTCCCATTTATCTTCTAAACTGTTCAAGGGAAAATATATTAATGGTATTAATGGTTGCATAATAAAAGAAAAAGATAATATTGGGAAATGTAAATAGTTACATGATTTTTTTTAAAAAAAGAAAAGGTAATATTGGAAAAGATGCTTGAACCTGATTTTTTTCTTTTGTCTGAGAACGGCTCCAAGTTGCTTGGTCGATCATGAAGGAGAGTTGTTTTGCTCGTAGGTTTACTTGTTGTAGGATCTTCGGATTTTTCTTGTAGCTCGTGGTTGATGTCAAAGACACTAACAGCCTTTAGCATTGGAGTTGTTGGATTATCATTTTGTGCACTCACCCTCAATTGGAAAATTTTTTCTTTGTTGAGAATCTTGCCAAATATTGGATGCATCTCATTGCGCTTAGTTTTTGTAGTATAAGCTAATTGTGATGCAGGTATGGTAAGCATTTTTTCCACAGTGATGCCAAAGATTAACATATCAGCTGTACCGGTTTCATCTTGAATTGAAGTTTTAAGGCGATACCTGTGTGAGAGTGGATATTTATAAAACTCATATGCAATAATTTCTTACTGGAATATAAGATTTTTAAAGGAAACATTTTACCATGGTATTGGTTTTTTCTTCAGTTCACCACACCGGTCACACCATATGTTGACGTTGTAGTCATTTATGCCACTGTGACACTCCGGGCAAGAGTTGTACCACCAACATTTTGAGGTGTCGATATCCACGATTGTAGCCAAGCATGTAAATTTTATATTCTGTAATTGTAACTTTTTAGTAATATTTTTCTTCTTTCCAAAAAAAAATGAAGCTGATAAAAAAAAATATTATTTCTCTAACCTTGCATTCATCAGGATTCAGCTCTAGTAGTTGTTGTATGGTTTTACGATTCTCCAATAGCTGATGTCCTTGGTCTATTTTGTTGTCATGTGTGGCTTTTATGACAGTCACTTCCTTCATATTATTATGATGTGCTCTGCATAGGTAATTGTAATTTTGAGAAAATTTCAATATGCTATGTCTTCTATACAAAGCTGGGAAGGAATATGGGTTGTAGAAATTGATGTACTCATATATCTCTTGTACTTCTGGTATTTGGAGGTTGATATAATGTTTTGTAGCAGACGTGCTACATACTGCGTAATCACTTTGTGAAGCTGTAGAAAAATAGGAAATTGTGTTGTTCAAAATATTTGTAACTTTTGTAAAATTTATTTATGTTTTACAGTTACTAAATTTACTTACCTCCATAGGTGCGAACTGTCATCGAAGTAAATATTATCACTGTCGGCTCATCTTGTTGTTTTTTAATGATTTCATCCTCATTGAATTGTTCAGCTTCTTTGTTCCACAATGTGATTGGGATTTGCTGGTGCCTGATTAAGGTAATGAGTGGTGATTTCTCTTTTTGTATTATTAAGAAAATATTCATGAAATTCGAAAAGTTTAATGTATTACCTGTGATTTATGATAGTTAACATTTTCTTTGTGGTGATGCCATAGCGTGTAGGGGTGGGAATTGAGCCACTGATGGAAGTGATTGCTCCAATGACATCTGCAAATTATTACCATTATATTTTTAATTAAAACATAAAAAGTTCATTGATATTTTTAGATCAAGGGCAACAGATTGAAGGAAAATGGAAAAAAAGTGTTGTACCAATTAGAAATTCTGCATTGTTTTTTTTCGCTTGCAATTCTTCGAACTCGGTAAATTAGAATAGTTCGTATGAGATTTTTGTTGTGTCATCAGATGTATGACGTATTGAAACTCCCCTGTTCATTTGAATAGTGTAATCATGAGGAGAAATACGATATTTCTTTTTGCTATATGTCACTGTAAATCCTGATAGTATGATAATTTCTCCTTGTTGTAAAATTCCTTCAAAATATGGAATATCTTTCTTTACTGCAGTTGCTTGAATGGTATCACCCTACAAATACATTAGTAAAAGTCACATTATTGTTAAAAATATTTATTTCATATTGAAAATTTTAAATCAACCACTTATATGTTCATCCAGAAGCAAATAGTCAAGACTGGCAGCTTGTGCATTTGACGGATAAATGGTTTCCCATTTTCGAATAACACGAACCTTGATTTTCCATCTCTGCTGACTATGATTTAAAGTTGCGATAGGATTGAATTCCATGCCTGCATGTAATGCTTTAGTATGTAATTATACATTTAATATAAGTTATAAAATTTATTAACAATATGTTTATATGGGTTTTTGGCTTGACATTGATTCTATATCTGAAAAAATTTCTTTGTAAACTATGTTTTTGGTACAATTTGATTGTTCTTTTTGATCATTTTCAATTAAGATTTTTAAACCATCAGGTGATGTAACCCTAGATATTGCTACGTAGAGTTGTCCGTGAGCAAAAACCGGTTGTGGTAAGTATAAACCAATTTTTTTTAATGTTTGTCCCTGGCATTTATGTATTGTCATACTGTAACAAACTCGTAAAGGATATTGTCTGCGCTTTAGTACAAATGGCCATTTAGCATTGGTTAGTGATAAAATCACGCGTGGTATATATACTTTTATTCCACAATGAGATCCGGTAATAATCTTTCCTTCGATGACTTTGGTTCCCAATTGTGTAATAATTAATCTTGTACCATTACAAAGTCCTATACTGGGATTTATATTTCTTAATATCATTACAGGTGTGTTGATTTTTAGTTTTAATTCATGCTGTGGAAATGCGCCAACTGTTATGCTATTCAAAAATTCTGTTGGATATTGTGCTAAAATGTCACTCGAAATATTTGAATTAGGACAAATAAAATCGTGGCTATAAAACATTTTTTCATCTCCTGGTGTTTGTTGTGTCATGTATGTATTGAGCAAATCAACTGTTTCGTTTAAGGGTGTAACGATGGTCCGTTCCTTTAAATAGCTATCTATTTCGAAGTGGAAGTTATATTGTTCGTAAACTTCATCACAAAGTTTTTTTATATTATTATTTGAGTGATGAATTAAGAACTCAGAAGGAATAGTTATCCATAAAGCTTCTTCTTCGTTTTCATTTTGTTTGAAGACCGGTATGGTACCCTCCCCAATAGCGAGTGTCCAATCGTTAAATTGTTGCAATTTTTTCTTTTCTAAATCATCAATCGAATTAGTTTTTAAACGCATATTTTCAGACAATGTATAAAGTTTGAAATTATCCCATATAGGAGATCTTATTATTGAAGATTCTAATATATCTTCTTTACTGGCAATTTCTATTATTGGTAATGTTTGTCTAAAATCACCTCCTAGCAAAATTGGTATACCTCCAAATAATTGTTCTGTTTTATTTAGTGGATCATCAGACATTATATCTTTTAAAGTTCTATTCAATGCTTCAAAGCAATCTTTGCTATTCATTGGAGCTTCATCCCATATGATAAGATTTGTATGATGTAATAGTTGATCAAGTTTTGTACCTTTTTTAATCTCGCAAGTCGATGTTTTGTTGATATCTATCGGTATTTTGAATCTTGAATGTGCAGTTCTGCCACCCGGTAATAGTAGTGATGCTATGCCCGATGAAGCTACTGCTAAAACAATTTTTCCTTCAGATCTAAGTCTTGTAATTATGGTTTCATATAAGAATGTTTTCCCTGTACCTCCATGCCCGTAAATAAAAAATTGTGCATTTTTTTTAGTTTCTACTACATGAATAACATCGTGATAGATTTTCTTTTGTATGTTATTTAATTGTTTATATAATTGTTTATGTTCTTCTTGTAAGATATTCGTATCAAAATTTAATTCTTCGAATAGAAGTTTATTATTAATATTGCCGACAATACTGTTATCTGCCATAGGTAACCCGTAATCTTCTAAGGAGTGGGAATTCTTATTTAATAGTAGTTCGAGTTCAAATAATACATAATTTTTTAATTCATCATCATGAATTCGTATATATTGTATATTATGCATTTGTCTGAGCTTGTAAATAATATCATCTGCAAAATATTTCCAATATTTTTCAAATAATTTCATCGGGTCAGAAATTTCGGAGAACATTAGTAGTGTGACAAATAAATGTCGCAATTGAGATGATGATGCTGAATGTAGTACTTCGTCTAATACATAAATCCATTCGTTATCATCTCCTAATAAGCCTAATTCCATACATGCTTCCCGAAATGTTGGGTAGATTATATTATTTATTGTACGTATATCTTCAAAACTTTGAGAGCCTCTTACGATGTTCAATAGCATTCTTAAATAAAATAATTCGCCAGAATGTGGATGTATATAATATATTCTTCCTATACAACGACCTTGTTTACGTAAGTTCCAAACTTTATCTCGGTTATTCCATATCCATTTTGAAGGGAATTCAGCATATGTTAAATTTCGAGCATCAATATTTATTTTGTTGGTTTCCATCCATTCTGTTAACATAGTTTTTGTAATTCCCGGTCTACTCAGAATATTACTTAAGTTTTGCGTCGGATCGTAGATGACACTGTTTTTTTCAGGTAAGTGTATTGTTAAACGTTCAACTGTTGGATCTCTGCAATGTAGCGGAAATTCATATATCCTCCAAGCAGCTTCATGGGGTGATAAGTATCTACAATCCAAGTACATTTTAATTTCATCTACAATGTATGAATTGTTACTGTTGCTTGAGCTTGGTAATGAATTATTAGATTCTAAAACGACTTTAGCTCTATCAGGATGTTTGTGTATATATTTAAATAAATATTTGATAAGAAGATTACGCGAACAAACTTCAACATTGATATGAGCTTGATATTTAACAATTAATTCTCCGTTATATGGGACAATATATGAATCATCAATTTCAATATTGTTCCTTACATATATTTTTTCTTTTCCACGTCGTCGATATGCCACTTGACCTTGCTCATTAATCGTTGTTTCGTTTTGTATTAATTTTGGAAAATATTTAGAGCATCTGTTATTCTTCATGCATGGTGCATTATTGTTCAATTGTCCACATGGCCCATGTACCATAAATTTTTTAACTGCTTCATAACATTGGATGTTATTTTTATTTGGAATTTCTGCGGAGACATATTTATCAATTTTATTAGGTGTGTTTAATTTTGAGTCATTGTCTAACCATAATAAAATGTGTACGTGTGGTAATCCACGTTTTTGGAATTCAATTCTATATAAATAGGCCACTGTGTGTCCAAAATGTTTATTAACTGTTAAGTCTTTAATTAAATATCTTAATTTTAAATGAAATATTCTACAAACAATATGAGGAATATGTTCTGGGTGTTTACGGTTGATGTGCTGTAAGAAAAATCGTATTTCGGACCATTGAGGATTACATGTGAAAGTAATGAATAAATCAGGGCATCCAAAGGTTTTACATATAGCCATTGCATCATGAAAATTCTGAATCATATATCGAGGACTTCCTGTATATGTGGAAGGAAGTATTATAGTTTTTCCAATACAATTAGCATCTACATCTCCTTCGTAAGCAGCATCTCGAATGCCTGAGTATAATTCTGCTCTTAATTGTTTTTGATTATAACGTATATATTGTAATCGGTTTTCCTCAATACATGTAAATGCATCTACAATATATTGTTGTAGTAAGCGGCCTCCTTGTAAAAGCGTTAAACCTTCATCGTCACGATGTTGTAATCGGAAAACATAAAATTCACGCATTGTAACATATTTTCTTTTCGCTGTTTGATTAGTGTTACTGTAAGGTATTTCTAGGTGGAAACCATCTTCTCCATATGGAAATAATATTGGATATTGCATGGACATGAAACTGGGATGCAAAATATTTATACGTTGAAGCTTATCTGTGCGGTGTTCAACAATTATATCACGACCGTTTTCTAAATTCTGGAAATCGCCGACAATTAAGCCAGCTATTTCTTCATAGGTTGGCATGTTATATGGAGACATATTTGTGTTTCTACTTGCAATCAATCTTAATTTTACTGGCATATACATCATGTTTGAATCGATCATGTGCTATTCTAAATGATTTAATGAGTTCATTATGCTGATCAAACATAATTATTAAATTTTGAATAATGACTGGATCCAAGATATTTGTATCTGTATTCGGAAGGAAAGCTGTCATTCTGTTTGTAATTTCATTCCCAGTGTCAAATATATATAATTGAGCATATTTAGGCTTTGTGCCCTCGACTGGTAGTAATGATCCAATACGATGATGATTTTGTCCATTAAGACAAAAAACATATGGTCCATATGATTTATTTGTATTAACATCTATGTCACCGCCTAATGATGTCATTGCGAAAGAAGCGTTGTACATACGGATTCGCTCTTGAAATTGTTTTTGTGCATTGCTTGTTTCATGCATTAACAAATTATGTAAAAATGGAGGAGCAGATTTCCAACATTGGTAGCTTAACTTTTCCTTCTTTACAACATGTGAATGTTTCAATATGTTTACTTTTCTGAGAAGAATTTGTTTGTTCTTCTTTCCAAAATATGGCGCCACAATACTGACACCTACACTTTGGTTCACCGAAATCTAAATGAATTGTTGACGATGCCATGCCTGAAAAAAATTCAACTTATTAATAACTAATAAGCTAAATTAATTTTCAAGTTGGGAAATCTAACAATACAACTTGTAATTTTTTTTAAAAGTACCTGTTGTGGAAAAGTTAATATTTTCTTGTACTGCTTCTGGAGTTTAAAATATAGATTGTATATTGCTACTGTTTGTAGTTACAGTGACAGTACGTCGCGCTGATAATTTAATGGAATCATTCGTTGTACTCTGCGCTTTTCTTTTCTTTGCATGCGATTGGTTGTCCATCTAATTTTGAAAATTAATATCAGCGGAAATTTTTATCTTTTCCTTTTTCTAATAAAAAAATTGTATAACGCGAATCAATATCATGATAATAATATGGAAATATCATCTGATTGTCAGGCATACCGGTTTCCAAATGCAGGAAAATAAGTATACAGTTTCACCTTTTTTAGTAATGAATGCCTCCTCTTCTTGTTATCTGCAAATATCACACGATCATATTAGCTCATCCACAGATCGATTGTTACGTAATATTACGGGAAAATAGAGAAACGATCTAATGTGAAATATATAAAAGTATTTACCTGAATACAATTTTTTTTGCTTTTTATGTTGCTTCGTCTCAGAAATAAATAGATATTAGAGATTCCAAAAGTTATAACAAAGAGTATATAAAATATTATAGAGCGTTTTTACCGTTCGAGCTAAATATTTTTTGTTCCATATTTAAATTTACTCTAGTAATTAAAATAATAATAATGATATGGATAACACTATAACAACTAAGCAGCTCTCCGATTCACTTAGTCGTGCTTTTATTATTAATGACTGCCAAATTATAAGATATTATTATCTTTTTGGATTCTTAATAAATAAATGCATTGGACTTACTTAGTAAAGCTTCACTTTCATAACAGTGTTAGTACATAAGTATGCTAAGATTATATTAAGATCATTGGTTGCCTAAAAATTAAATTGTTGGAGAGTCTAGTATACGTAAAATGTAAAAAAAATTGATTGTTGCCCAATTTCTTGGTGTAGATTTTGCAGTGTACTCTTTTCTTTAAACTCTAGGTTTTTGGTTTATGATTTTTGTACTCTTTTCTTTAAACTCTATGTTTCTCGTTTAAGACCAAATCATACCATGGATGTTCCATGTCATAGTCGTAGTAATATTGTCCTTGGACATTGTGGTAAGATATTAGTGCTAAGAATACTGCAGCCTAATAAGGAGTTAGTGAAAGATTGCTACTTTTTCTTTACCACGAATTGTTTTCAAAATGTTAAATATAATTATTTTAAACATAACGGTAATTCGTTTGATAAACATATCGTCCTTCAATTGTGTATCCTGCACAGTTCATTTCGTTCATGTTTCGATCAGCGAGATATTATACGCTTTGCATCTATCAGTTTAATGATGAAGCCCGATGAAATTATGAACAGAGTATTAATTTTATCATCAAGGCCAATCAACGTATAAAAGTAACAACGAATTGTTTCTGTTGGCTCTAAAATACATAGAAGACATGTAAACGCTGTTAACAAATTTTGTTACATAGTAACATATTATTACATTCAAACAGAGAAATTACACTACATACCTCAGTAGTGGCTTTTTGTTTTTTCCTTCACTGAATAGCAACCCAATTTTTATTATATGTATGTATTCCTAAATGCGTGTTGAGGCAGCTGTGAGTAATTTATACAGGAAAGCAAGAGGCGGTTAGTAAAAGTTAGATATGCTTCTGAATTAAAAAAATAAATATGAAGCCATTTAATGCATAGGTGTACTCATCTTATGCAATCAACGTAAATCATAACTTTAGCTCCACATCTCCTTACATGTGTTCTTAAGTTAGATATGCTTCTGAATTAAAAAAA
>JAKUCV010007301.1:50805-70821 GCA_028386065.3 Turnera subulata
AAATATAAATTAAACCTGAAACTTAACATTAATTAGAAAGCACAGTCTTTTTATTTATATACAACGTACATGTTGTTGGACATATATCCGATGTCTTCTACAAAAGGTAGGTACCAAATTCCTATTTGTCTGCATTGCTTCAAGATGAGCTTTATGAACTAATGTATACACGGTACCTACAATTCATTTAACATACAAAAGTGCAGACAAAATTATTTTTGTTGTCTATTTAGTATATATTTATTGACATTAAACTTTCTACATTTTGTGTCTATGCTCCTGTGCCTTGCTCATTGTTCTGCTGTTGTTGGAGGGTACTGCTCAGCATGTTAACGATTTCCACCAGTTGTCCATCTATATTGATGGTTGTATTAATTTTTTTTTTTTGATGCTAATGGTTGTATTAATTCTTGCATGATCAGCTTCTTGTTTTGTGACAATCACCCTTAGCGTGCATAAAACTATGTTGAGCACATCCAGAAGAGCTTGAAGATGACCCTCTTGCATATCAAGTCTGTGAGTAACAATTTCTAGATCTATCTTGATAAATTCTAACTCTGCCATCTGATCATTATTAGGGTCAGGTACATTATTAACTGGTTGGACTTCTTCAGGGACTACTTGGTTATCTAAGTCACCATTGGCCTGTGATACAAATAGTTTAATAACTAATACAAAACAGAATAATAATAAACAAATAATTAGCTGAGATTGAATGCAATAAGTCTTGTATTGTTACGTTCCTGGCGCTACACCGTTTTGATTATCCGATAAAATAATACTAACTAAATAATTAAAAGGAGAGATTGAATGCAGTGAGTATTGTAATGTTACCTGTGTTCCTGCCATGTTTGCAAATATGGATGTACAGTACACCGTCTGATCTATCTTCTGTATAACATGTTTTTGATTCATACATAGGATTTATATATTTCACCTTGTAGAATCATATACTGCCAGTTGTCTTCATGTCTGTCAAAATATAGAGCGTCCTTGGATTTTCATGCCACTAATTGATTAGTGTCATATTTTACCAAGATGTTATCTGGGTTTAAGACAGATGGCATATGTTTACATGTGTTCTTATAATGTCCACAAACGCCAAAAAAAAGATCAACATTATTTTTTTCTATAAAGTTCTTAAGTATAGAAATTATAGCTATCATGTTGTAGATTTATTACTTCCATATCTCATTACATGTTCTTATAACGTCCAGAAACACCCTAAAAAATCAGTATTATTGATTTTTTTCCTTTAATGTCGTTAAGTATTAAAAAAAACAATATAATTGTTGTTTTATATATATATGGATCACGTGGAGAGAAAGAGGCCAACTAAAATACTTTAGAGAATTTTTAGTTAAGTAGTAACTATTAGAAGATAAATATGAAGCCATCTAATGTACGGGTATATATGCGTAATGACATGAACCTAGTCATGACTTTTCCTTCATATTTCATCCATGTGTTTACAAACAGTCCTCGAACAAAAATAATTATTTTTTTAACCATTATCGACTATCCCTCAATATTTTATTCCATGTGTTTCTATGGAGTCCACAAAGAAATTTTTTCTTTACTTTTACCATTACTTTTTTTTTTTTGCTAATCTCTGATATAAAAACCCTAACTGTAACATCCAAGATTTAGTATTAATTTTTTTGGATTTTTTTTGTGTAGGCAGATTATAGGAGAAAAGGAAGTGTAAAACTAAGATGACTATATATGTAAAATGTGGATAACAGTAGAATTATCCTCATATGATTTTACTAATATTATCGTAAATAAATATTAGAGAATTTTGGGTTAATTGCATCTTCACAGAAATAGGATTACAATTGAATTTTAGTAAGTATGGCATACGTGTTTTCAAAATATAGAACTTAGTAAAATAATTTTTTAAAGTAATGGGTATAGGAAAATAATATTATAATATATCATTTTAATTTCTACTGCAAATTAATATGTATATTTTATCCTCTCTGATTATGTCATTTTTTTGTTTATTATTTAAATATGAATACATGTCATCAATTTTTTTGCCTAATCTAAATTATATTAAAAGTTATCATTTTAAACCAACAGGCTAGCAACCTCCCTTTTTTTAGTTGGAAAATCCTATTATATTTTGTATACAATTAACTTGTTAAATTACTTGCTTTAGTACAATTTCTTTAAACGACTACATCCCTACATTTTTTAGTAATCTTAGTGATCCTAGTGACTTAATTAGTTTTATTATACTGCAGTCATAATGAAAGTGGACATGTAGAATTTATTGAACTACCCATGTACAAAAATATTAATATTTTTTTTTAGTTTCCATCATCAAATAATTCTATTTATAACATTTTCCTAGTATGTTTTTAAAAAATTCAACATAATTTTAATAGCAACACTTAATTTTTTTATATAGTTTATTCGCAAACATTGTATTTATTCAAAATAAAAATAATTTGAGTCTCAGAAAAGAAATGGATAAAAATTTGATTTACCTACCTACTGGGAAAATAAAATTGTAATTGCCTAAGATAGTGTAAACTTTAAACTTTTCATGTATGAGGAATTTTGGTATGTAATTTTAATAAAAAACCTTAATATTTCTTTTTGTACCTTCAATTACCAAATAATTCTCTCTATGAAATCTCCCAAATCACCCTATAATTCTAATAACAACAACTAAATTTTACTTTAGTATTTTAAATTCTCTTTTGCGTAATTAGAATAATCCTGAGTATTACATAGACAACAAATAAAAAGATAATTTCCCTAACTACCAAACAAATAAAATTGTACTTACCTCACATATATCGAATTAAATTATCTTCAGTTCTCGCATATTAATTAAATTTTGTGTAAAATTTTATTTATAAGCAATCCCTGAAATAACTACTGAATGAATAAAATGCTAATTATCGAAAATATACCAAATAAAATGATTTTTTCCTATCTAGTTCTTTTATGTTGATTAAAATTTATCCAAAAATCTACTTGTGGGAAATCCGTAAAGAAAATAAATCTGCCAAAAAACAAAAAAAAACACATGAATTTAAAACAAAAATTACCTTATTAAAAATTTCTAAAAAGAAATAAAGTTAATTACAAATTGTAAATTATATGTCAATATTAAAGCTCTGTTCACAATATAAATATTTTTTTATTGAAAAAACATTTTTGATACAACGCAACATACGATAACCCCAATATAACATGAAAATACTACTTGCAAGTTTAATGAACCAAAAGAAATTCCATTACATATATGCACAGCTGCAACAGTTGCAAAGCCTCTGTAGTAAACTTCTAATTATTACAACCGTTAACCACATACAAAACTGTACTTGTACATTTATATGTCTGAAACCCTGATTGTACTAACTTCTTCCAATTGTGCAGAAAGTGTAAAAACTTGTTTAGCAAGATGTCGACTCTGCATCATCACACCTGAACATATATCCTGCAGTTCATCTATTTTTCTTTTTAAATCTTGCGCCATAATTGTGATATCCCAGAGAGCATCTTCTAACTTAACATTCACTTTTTTAACTTCCTGCGTATGTACCTGCAACTGGATCATATCATAATAGTTAATGTCAACTATTTCAACGTTTAATATTCCCATAATAGACCAAATCATTCTTCGAGCTACCAACTCTGGATTTTCTAGGACCCCATCTATAAGGTATGTCTCAATAGTTACAAACGATTTTTGATCATCAATTCCTAGCCTCGGACGCAAATCTACAGTAATTACTGGTACTTTGATTCCCTCAATTTCTAATACATGATCTATTGGAGGAGGCAAACCAAGTTTCTCTGTTATATCTCTCAACATCCGTCGATAAGATAAAGTAACTTGCTCCATAACACCTGGATAAAATAGAAAAAATCAAAATCATTTAGTTACAAAATTAATTGGAAAAGATAATTTTTATAAAGCATCAAATACACAGTGTAACCAAAAAATTAGCTTGTGATTAAGATTTTCAGTACAATTTCATATATAGTATTAAACATACAGATATAGATATACATAAAACTAAATATGTGAAGATTCTAAATATGCAGAAATTAAAGATAAAATTTAAAGCATTGAATAATATGGCTTTAAAGATTATTTTCGATCCATGTCATAAACACAAATTGAAACATTATTTTCGATCCATGTCAGAAACACAAAAATCGAAACTCTCCCCATTAAACTTAAAGAGTTTGTATGTCAATTGTGTCGATATGATTTGTCCGTCGCCATCTCAATTTTTTTCTCGATTGTTACGCCCAAACTGAAACTTGTACATCAATAATTTTTATGGATAATTTTTGCGAATTGTTTGATATGCTCTTCGGAATGGTTCGTTGAGAGGTAGACTATTTTTTCGGCGAATAAGCATGATCATCTTTTTTTCAATTGGAAATATTTTTTTTGGTACATATTTCTTTTTTTCCTTACATGTAATCGCAAAATATTACTGCTATTTTTGAAGTTTTTTTTCCCAACACCGTTGTTCTTATCGTGTATATGCTTCTTCCATGGGATCTTTAATATTTTCTTGATGAGATTTTTGAAAAGAATAACTCTTGCACATAAAAATGATTTATTTCATCTTTCAGGGATGAATTAAAACAAAATAAAATAATTTTCATTATCACTTTATTCAATCTTTTCATCCCCAAATAAATTGAGAGGTTAGGCGATAAATATAAAGTAAGATTTCTATCACGTTTTTTTAGTACAGGAGAATTTCTTTCACATGGGGTGTTTCTTACTGTCCCACCTTGTACGCTAATTACCACAAACTGTTACACAAAGGAAAGTTAATGAAAATACGATAACAACCTCTCTTTCATAATTGGAAGATATCAGAAAGGAAAACCATGAATAATACGATAACAACCTCTTTCATAATTGAAAGATATCAGAAAGGAAAGCCATGACAGTACATTCTCCCTAATAAAAAAATTTATCGTCCAATTTAAAAAAGATAAATGATATAATGAAAATAAAAAATCTCACATACCTATGTTGAAAATTGGAACTCCCGTATTTTAGTATCCTAACAAACATTCATGTTTCCTGCTGAAGGTGAATTGCAAAAGATCCAAAGATCTCTTATTTATAGGGATGGAAAAGAGATGGATGACTTGATAAGAAATCGTTGAAGAAGAACTGTTCGTGGAAAGTAATGGCGGTGTGAAGGAAGAGGTGGTATAAAAGTGGAAATGTCTAAGTAGGATGCATCCACGTAGAAATATACACTGATAAGGTAAGACATGCTTTACTCTTAGTTGTCCTTACGAAAATATTCTTTATCTGGGAAAAAAAAATTCTTGAAAGAAATTACATACACTACATACCTCAATAGTGGCTTTTTGTTTTTTCCTTCACTGAATAGCAACCCAATTTTTATTATATGTATGTATTCCTAAATGCGTGTTGAGGCAGCTGTGAGTAATTTATACAGGAAAGCAAGAGGCGGTTAGTAAAAGTTAGATATGCTTCTGAATTAAAAAAATAAATATGAAGCCATTTAATGCATAGGTGTACTCATCTTATGCAATCAACGTAAATCATAACTTTAGCTCCACATCTCCTTACATGTGTTCTTAAGTTAGATATGCTTCTGAATTAAAAAAATAAATATGAAGCCATTAATGCATGGGTGTACTCATCTTATGCAATCAACGTAAATCATAACTTTAGCTCCACATCTCCTTACATGTGTTCTTATAATGTCCATAAACACAAACAAAAGCGGCATTATTTTTTTTCTATAAAGTTCTTATTTTTTTTTCTATAAAGTTCTTAAGTACAGAAATTGTGGCTGTCATGTTGTAGATTTATTAGCTCCACATCTCTAAATATAGGAATTGTGGCTGTCATGTTGTAAATTTATTAGCTCCACATCTCATTACATGTTCTTATAACGTCCACAAACACCACAAAAAATTAGTTTTTTTTTTTTTCATTTAATGTCGTTAAGTATAAAAACTGTGGCTGTCTTGTTGTAGATGTAAATTTTATATGGTAAAAACTGCATCTACATTAATTGAAAATCATATTTTATTAATTTAAGAAATATAATTCTTGTTTTATAACGCATGAGATGGTGTTATTTAAAATTAGTAGAAAAAGGTAACAAATGCTAGACTAACTTCAAATCGTGTAATTCAAAATTCATCTCAGCCAACCGCAATTGAACATCGACTCACAAACCCGGTAAGTTTAGAAAAACTCGTATTGAATACAATCCCATGGGCTGGCTTTTATATATGGTAGGATTTTGCTATTATCCTTGCACAGTGGAATAAAAAGCAATCACCCATAGCCATCTACACACAACGAAGCCGCACTTTGAGTCACAGCCCAATAACCCCAGCAAACCTAATCTACAGTAATTCCTTCGGCTAGCTTCCAATCGGCTTAAATTAAATAAGTGTCCCAATTATAAGGGGACAACTAAATAGGATAGGTGTAAGAATTTTAAACATAAGTGAATGAGTCATCATCTTTTGTTTCATGAGAATAAAACATGTGCCATTCATATGCACAGTCATTCTAATTTCCAAGTCCACGTGCATGCGAGAGGGAAAGAGTGTGCGTATTGCTTTCTTTTTTTAAAAAAAAATCTCTTCTTATTTTATTATTTAGTTTGGCAGGAAAAGTGGGTTTCATCCGGTCGGTTTAGTTTCAAATAAATAAGAATGATCCAAAGACAAAGCATCATTCAGTCACCGGGCTGTCATTTTAAGAACACCCAAAATGAACAGTAAAACCAATACTTTGAGTCACAGCCCAATAACCCCAGCAAACCTAATCTACAGTAATTCCTTCGGCTAGCTTTAATATATAGTATGAATTATATAGATAGATTATTTATTATTTTATTGTTATAAAGTGGAGGGTACAAGTTCAACTAATGAGAATCCCAAAATAACATCCTCTCACACTAGTACAAATTCAACACCAGAAGGCCGTCTACTACCTCCGAAGTCAATAGCACGTTTCCTGGCGTTTTGGTACTTTTCACACTACTACAAATTCAACTCCAGGAGGTACTGAACTTCCAAACTCTATTGCACGTTTCCTGGCGTTTTGGTACTTTTCAGTTTTGTCGTACCTTGGGTTCAAACTGTATCCATCAGGTCTACTAGGATTAAGTATTAACTTCTCCAGCCCCGAAGCATTCTTGAACACGTACAGCAAGAACTCCACATCTGACAATTTCACACTACTACAAATTCAACTCCAGGAGGTACTGAACTTCCAAACTCTATTGCACGTTTCCTGGCGTTTTGGTACTTTTCAGTTTTGTCGTACCTTGGGTTCAAACTGTATCCATCAGGTCTACTAGGATTAAGTATTAACTTCTCCAGCCCCGAAGCATTCTTGAACACGTACAGCAAGAACTCCACATCTGACACAAAACCACAAAATCCGATTACTTCCACTATCTTAAGACTCCCAAGGGAATCTTCACTCTTCAGCTCCCGCATCTTCCTGGACAGCTGTTCTGCTAGTGCTACCTACAGGGAGAAAAGAATAATTACTTCCACATAAAAGAAGAGAGAAGAGAGCAAAGAGCAATACTATGCACACAACAACAGATAAAACAATGGAAGTCCTGTTTGTCAAATTTACTGCAGAGCCAGTTCCAAAAATCATGGGCCTATATATAAATTCAATGAATGGGAAAGTTTACTTTCTGTTAAATTTGGAAGGATGATGATCCAAATTAGTCCACCGAACACCACTTGTGGGGAAGAACTTAAAAGGTCAGCCATAATTATTATCACAAAATTTCTAAACATTTGTCAATAGAGTTGCATATACAAGATGTATAGCTCACGAATCTAGTGTAACTTTAAATCTAGCTAACCAAAAAAAAAAAAAATAACCACCACATAGAACCTTCTACAAAGAGACCTGTATATAGCAAATGATGAGATTCTATGAAGGATGCTTAACTAAACCTTTTAGAAGAGGAATACGCACCTTTATCACAAGTCTATACAAAGAGGGCAATGCTATGAGAAGGATGCTTAACGAAGCCAGGTCATCCCTAACTTCGGTAAAATCAACAAACAACTCCAAATGTTTAAGGCTAGTCAAGCTCCCAGCTTTGATAGGGACCTGCATTTTTGCCAACCAATATAAGACAATATCACAAGCTTCAAACATACACAAATATACTCACAACAAAACCGGGAGGAAACGGCAAAATCAATTTGAACAAGGGATAGCTATGCTTACATAAGATGGTGGGACCCAATCCCCTGTAAACCACTGGAGCTGCGGTATGCTGCTAGAAATCTCATCCATGTGCTCCATCACGTAACAGCCATATTCTCCGCGTACGGAGAATTCCTGGAGATGGGGTACATGCTTAAAAGGATTGGGGATTGTAGGCCCAACGTATTCGAAGGATTCAATATTTGGTGCTGAAATCTCAAAGGCTTTCAAATTAAAGCATAGTGATATCTGCAAGAACTTCAGCTTGAGTGATGAACCGGATACTTTAAGCCTCGTCAAACTAAAAGATTTCGTCACGCTGAGCACCTCGAGAGACGGGTTGCTGGATAACACAGCCTCCAAATTTTCACCACTCACATCCACCCACGTAAGATGCAGCTCCCTCAAAGAAGAGTATGCAAGCAACTTTGATGGAAACGGATAAAACACAGCACGACATTGGGGATTCCCTGCAAGGTTCAGGTCCAGGTTCTTGACTCTCTTCTCTATAGCAAAGTCAACCCAAGTATCAATAGCCGATCTTGCTTCGATTGTCAGGTTGAAACAAACCCTTAGTTCATCAACAAAAGGAGCTCGATATGATCGCAATTCTTGGTTCACCCACATTACAAACCCGTCCCTCTCAGTTGGAAGAGCAGATGATGGTAGTTGAATTAGTGCCAACTTACTCAGTCTACTTAAACCATCAAAATCCAATCTGCCGCTGTATGAAGTCCACAAGGACATCCACCTGGTGGATAGGACGCTTGTCCTTGCCGCTTCTTTCATTGTCAAGCGCGACAGAATACAGGCAAGAATATCATCTGACAATTGACCAATGCGCCCATCATCATTCCCACATTCTTTGCCTACTCTTTTACAATCCAATTTCACTCTTCCCTCACCAGAATAATAATCGGGATAGGAACTTTGGCTTTCCCCAACATCATTTCTTCCTAAACCCTAGAAAATAACAAAGCAGTAGGATATCCATAACTGAGGTTCAAAAACCAGCTTGCAGCTGAATAAAATAATGATAAACTAGAAATATGCATTGAGACCTATTACCGGAGATGGGAAAGAGTTAATGGTACAAGAAAGAAAAAATTAAGTTAAAAAGCAAACTTACTGAAGTGTCCACTGGCGAAAGGATCATTGTTCAGAATGCAGTAAGGACTTGCTGACTATAAGTTATTTGAAGGCAAGTTACAATCTGAAAACAAGAGTGCAGCATCAGTCTGCTGCAAGTAATTACAAGCTTATCACTGTCAACAAATCTTCCAAGTAGACAGAAGGACCTAAAGCAACTTGCTTGACAACAACCTGATCGTAAGCTATATATGAAACAGATGCAACAATCATTTGTAGAATCATAAATTAACAGGTAATCAAAGGGAAATTATACATAGAGGCTTAGTCTCTATTTACCCTAGTATAAGTCACTGTTTTGCTAAATATGTTAGCTCTTATTACTTATTTGTGGCAATATAAATACACTCCAAATCCGGCAACAAAAGTAAGAAACCATAGAAACTTCTATTGCATGGGTAAATTAAGAAATCTGCATCAAACAAAAGCACAGTAGAGGAGGTTTGACACAAAGCAACAAAATTGGGAACATGTATGTTAATTCTGACATTAGATCATCGAAGCTAGTGTCTGTTCTGAATTAAGAGATAAGAAAAAGCACGCAATTCCAATTTTTTTTTTTAAGAAAAAAGGCAATGAAAATAGTAAAGTACGTTGCTTTTGTCTGTAAATAATCTACAACATCACTAACCAGACATAATTACAAAAAAACGAGACGCAAGATTTGTTCTTGTTCTTGAAGAGGGTTGATGGGATCTGCCCAAAACAAAATCCGACAAGAAGGATGCTTTCAATACAAAGCAAAAAAATCATTGGCATCTATCTTAATTCAGACGTTAGATCAACAAAAGCGATAGTCTGTTTAAAGGTACAGAGATCGGACAAAAACACGCTGTTTCAAAAGTTTGCTAAGTTCAAAGATTAAAAGGCAATTGAAAGAAAAAAAATTACCATGCTTTTGCTGGTAATAATCTACAAAGTCTCCAATTTGGGAGATAAATAACAGAAATAGGAGATGCCAAGTTTCGTGAGTAATCTACAAAGTCTCCAACTTTGGAGATAAATTACAGGAATACGAGATGCCAGATTTGCTTATTAAGAGGAGGGTTGAAGAGATCTGCCCTGCTCTGCTCAATAGTTGTTCTTGTTCTTGAAGAGGGTTGATGGGATCTGCCCAAAACAAAATCCAACAAGAAGGATGCTTTCAATACAAAGCAAAAAAAATCGTGATGATCTATCTTAATTCAGAAGTCAGATCAACGAAAGCGATAGTCTGTTTAAAGTTACAGAGATTGGACAAAAACATGCAATTTCAAAAGTTTGCTAAGTTCAAAGATTAAAAGGCAATTGAAAGAAAAAAAATTACCTTGCTTTTGCTGGTAATAATCTACAAAGTCTCCAATTTGGGAGATAAATAACAGAAATACGAGATGCCGGGTTTGGTCGGTATTCTACAAAGTCTCCAACTTTGGAGATAAAGTACACGAATACGAGATGCCAGATTTGCTTATTAAGGAGGAGGGTTGAAGAGATCTTCCCTGCTCTGCTCAATAGTTGTTCTTGTTCTTGAAGAGGGTTGATGGGATCTGCCCAAAACAAAATCGGACAAGAAGGATGTTTTCAATACAAAGCAAAAAAAAAATCGTGATGATCTATCTTAATTCAGACATTAGATCAAACGAAAGCGATAGTCTGTTTGAAGTTACAGAGATTGGACAAAACGCGCAGTATGAAAAGTTTGCTAACTTCTAAAATTAAAAAGGCCGTTGAAAGAAAAAAAAAATTACCTTGCTCTTGTCGGAAATAATCTACAAAGTCTCCAATTCGGGAGATAAATAACATAAATACGAGATGCCGGGTTTAGTCAGTAATCTACAAAGTCTCCAACTTTGGAGATAAAGTACAGGAATACGAGATGCCAGATTTGCTTATTAAGGAGGAGGGTTGAAGAGATCTGCCTGCTCTGCTCAGTAGCCTACAAAGTCTCGAACTTGAATAAAATTACAGATATACGAGATGCAAGATTTAGTTATTGAGGAGGAGGGTTGTAGAGATTCTGCTCAAAAACAAGGGGGGAAAAAAAAAAAGCAATACTGTAAGTAGAGTTTTAACAAAAATAACCAAATCGAGAGGAATCTGGCCACCCACAATGGAGATGAAAGAATAAAGTACCTAGCCCCTGTATTATTCACCTATTGTACAGTTCATGTTCTCATCGACTCAAAAATCACACACAAAAATCACCTATTTGTTCGTTCAGAGGACAAGACAGGCCCGCTCAAGAACAAAAGCCCCAAGTGTAAAACAGGAGAAGAAGAAAAGAGAGGGAACTGGTTTTATTAGTCAGTCAGAAGATCCAGGAAGGAAGCAGTTAGAAGGGAAAACCAAAACCAGTATATTTGGGATACTATAACGAAGTGCGGGTGGATGAGGAGAGGCTATTTATAAAGGGTAAAACATTTCAACAATTTGTTTTAGAAGTGATCCCTCCTCCGTGTCATTCAAATTTTTGTTAAGTTGTGTTCTGGCCGCCTTTTGTACTTGTGAAATTCAAAGATCTTATTCCTATTATATTATATACGTGGTTTTCCAAATTTTATCAACCCTTTATTGTAATTATTAATTTGACTAAATACAATTATTTTTTAAATTATCATACATAATCCTCAAACATCATTCATGAGTAGGGATGGCACCGCGGGATCCGAGGGAAATCCTCGCCATGAGAATGGTTATGGGGACGATTAATGACCCGTGAGATTGAGATTCGGAATGGGGATCATAATAACCGCCTCGCGGAGACAAAAAAAAAGAAAATAACGATGTTACCCTTTTAGTTAATACTTCATATATATTTCAAATTTGTGTTTTTAATCATTTTGTTCAAATATAAAATAAAAAAGATAAACTATCAGTTAGTTCAATTTACTTATTTTATTATATTCTTTTTGTCATGGTTAAATTTATATTTTTCGTGATAATATGTAATATTAGATAGTAATATATAGTTTGCATTGACACTAGCATTAATATATATTTTGTAATGGCTTGAAACTAAATTTTTAATTTTTAAGTAAAAAAATTATAAATATTTTAAAATCAACAATTTGAGTTGTTGGGTTCTGCAGCAAGGATGGAACCAAATTCTCCCCAGCGGAATATATGTAGATTGATTCCATATCATCAATTGAATATATATTGAAGAGGGTATTCAGTACTTACCCGAATACTGAAGATCGCAACAAATCAGAAAAGAACTCTTCTAATCACTCGTCACTTCGTTGTCACAAACCACAGTGATCCTCGCTTGAGTATCACCTCCACAAGTAATCCACACAAGGCAGGAGCGAAGAACTCTTCACAAGAGAACTGTTGGCCCAGAATAGGCCTGAGAGGGGGGGTGAATCAGGCTACCCTTCAATCGAGGTTGGTTTCTGAGGAACCAAGTGGTTTCTTCACGAACCACGAACACACAGAGCAGATCAGTGTAAAATGCACAAAGGTAAAGGAAACTGAAGAGAGAAAGGATGACACAGTGATTTATAGTGGTTCCCCCTCACCAGCTACCTCCACTACCTAAAGGCCCTTCCTTTAGGATTTTAGAAACACTCACTAACTTAGGCTTTTGCGGGATCAGCCTTAACCGATTACAGAAACCAAGCTTTTACAGGCTAAGCTCTAACCTTTACAAGTTTTTCCCAGGCTAAACTCTAACCTTTACTCAAATCAAAACCCTGATTTGAGGACCCAGCAGCACTACACTAGTCTTGCCTAAACACTCTACCCTTTGGAGAACAAGATTAAGCACAAATTCAAAGCTCTCAAGAACAGCAAGAACACAGCAGGTGTAAGCTCAATAATCAACTCAATAGCACGTTTTCAAATGGCTGGGGTGAGGAAGAAAGATATGCAATGGCCTTCCTTATATAGTGCTTGAGTTGGTGGGGGTAGGTAGGAAGATCTTCATCCAACGGCTCTAAAGTACTCTTCAGCTCTTCATCCAACGGCTATGTGGTACAAATCAGTCTTTAGAGTTGACTCCACAATCCACTAGCTGGTGTTGGGTTCATTTCAGGAAGTCCACTCTCTTTGCAGCTCAATTACTTGAAAACTTTCCATTTCTAGCAATCCGGGACCATAAAGTTGGACCACATGGTCCCCTTCACATAAGAGAGGTGAGAGATAAGGGTTGAAGTCTTCTCTCTAGTGTTGGACCACTTTCTCTGCCCGTTGGAGTAGTTGGGAGTTGGCCTTAATTGCTGTATGGACCATTGGGACCACTTGGCCACTTGCAGTTGGGACCACGATGTTGACAGACAGGTGTGGTTTCTTTCTGAAACCAAGCTAAGAACCAAGCGAAAAACCAAGCTGCAAGAAGACTCAACACAAGTATATATGGCAAACATCTAATCTAGTTTGTTAGTCATCAAAATCATAATATATCAACACACTAAACATGGTTAATTATGGATTAACACTAATTAAAGTATTAGACCCATGTTTAGGCTAACAATCTCCCCCTTTTTTATGATGACAAACATTGTGTTGATCTCTGCAAAACTAGGGTTAGTAAAAATAACACTTCATATAAGCACACTCCCCCTGCATGAATACTCCCCTTATAACAAAAACTTTTGTGCATAAAGCACCATTGGCTTTTTCTTCTTAGCAAAAAACCTCCCCCTGCTTATAGCACCAATCATCTGGCATACATTGACAATAGTAGAGTAGCGCAATAATAATCATCCGTAATGTATGCATAACAGAGTTGGATGCCGGATTCCAACCAACCAACCAACAATTTTCTCCCCCTTTTGGCATCAACAAAATATTATAAGGGCAAAAGGTAGAAATAGCAGAAACATGCATAATATAAGAAACATAATATCCAAATACCAAATATCCGAATAGAAAACAGAAACAGAATTAAAGACATTGTTCAGAACATAGAAACCAACATACGAACCAACATAAAAACCAACATAAGAACCATAATGCATGTCCTAGGGGCATCAGCAGTTAAGGCATCACTCATCATCAGTATCAGACTCAGGATGAGAAGCAACAATTTTATCTAGAGCTTCCATCACAGTAGCCTCAAAGTCAGTCATCTGATCTTTAAGATCATCAAGCAAACTTTCAACCGCAGCCACACGATCACGAAGATCATCTTTCTGAATAGCCTTCCTCTTTGGTTTCTTGGTCACAGAATAGTTTCCTTCAGCATCAAGCTTAATAGACATCTTGGACAGAGTGAGACTGCTGATAATCACAGGACTGATTGGTGCAGGACCATCTGTGGGAATCGAAGAGAATTTTCGAGCCAAGAGAGTGATCAAACCTCCAAAACATGGAACCTTGCAGGTGGCCAAATGGTGAAGAATTAGAGTTCCATAGCAGATGGGTGTCTTCTTGATTATGCAGGCTAGAGTCCACTGATCACTCATCATCACTATGGTTTTATGATGTGGTCTCGGTAAAACCACTAGAGTCAGCATGTACATCAACACGCGATGCACTGGAATCAAATCCTTGTACTTCCCTCTCTGATAAGATCTACCAAAGAGCAGCTTGTTTCCCTCAACATCCGTAGGAGTGCCTTTATGATGCTTCTCATTATCATACACCACTTGAAGTTTCCCGGGCTTCAACTTAAGGACCGCAATGATGTCCTTGGCAGTAATGGTCACGGTCTTTCCATTAAGACGGGTGGTAATGGATGCAGTGGCATCAGCAGCATTAGTGGTCGATTTCATATACTTGAAGAACTCTTTGACCATTGGTTCATATGCTTTGGCCTTCAAAGTGGCTAGATATCCAAGCTGAACTTTCTTCAAGATATCAGATACTCCCAAGTCAGCAAAATCCTCCATAACCACAGTATGTGGTGCATAGAAGGCAGATAAGTTCACATCTCTCTTCTTCCTCTTCTTTGAAATCTTGCCTTTGATTGGACCTTTTGCCTTCTTCTTTGGAGGTTTGGTTGGGGTTTCTTCCTCTTCATCTTCTTCATCATCATGCTCTTCATCTTCATCTTGGTCATTCTTTTCTGAGTCATCTTCATCAGCTTCTTCATCACTCTCTTCTGTATCATCAGAGTCATTGTCCGAATCATCTCCCCTTTTTCTCTTCTTAGAAGCTTCAGTCTCTTCTGATGCAGCATCCTCAGACTTAGAGCTATTCGAGCTTGAGTGATCTCTAGATTCTTCATCAACATTTGGTTCTGGTTCTAGTTCAGGTTCTCCAACCTTCCTTTTGCCTTCAGCCTTTGTCATTGGTTTTGGGACTGGTTTCTTGGAGACCACATCGTCAGTTGGTTCATGAAAGACTATACCAGTGCTCTTCTTTGGAGTGACAGGTTTCACATGCTTGACTAGCTTAAGAGACACTTCAGTATGCTTCTTTTTCTGAGAGGGCTTGGTCTGTGGTATCTCATGATCACTGTCAATAGAGTCTTTTGGTTGCTCAGAGGCCACATGCTCGAAAGAATGAACAGAGTCAACAGCTTCCTTGCTTACTTTGAGTATGTCAGACATCACACCATCATCATCCTGCTCTTGTTGTGCAATGTTTAGATCCACAGTGTGTGGCTTACAAACAGGTTGTGAGGTAGTTTGAACCAAAACCACAGGTGGAACCACAGCTGGAACCACATTAGAAACCAAGTTGGTCTCAGTACCAACGTTACGACTTGCCTTCTCAGTTGTATCAAGCAGTTCAGTTCCTTCACGCAAAGCTTTGTAGTAGGCTTCTTCTTCATCTCTAGAGGGTGTTCGGATGAGGCTTTCTGGAGGAATATGGCCTTTGATGACAAAGTCTGAAATCATATCTCCAAACAGCTCTCTTCTCTTTTCACGAAATATTTTGGGATCATGACCAGGTGGAATTACTATGTGCTTAACAAAGGTACCAATCATGGATTTGACCATACTGGGGGTAAGCACAGGAGGATCCTCTATAAGTATGGTGGTTGTGCTAGCGCTAGGTCTATCAATGGTGGTGTATGGGATGGTTTTCTCACTATCCTCAGGTGTAGGAACACGATAGCTAATAGGATCTGGACACAAGAGGTCAGTTTGAGGTGTATTACCAGTGAGAGGTGTTTTGAGCCATGAAGGTGTAGAAGACCCTTCAGGAGCAGTGCTTTTCTCTGTGGTTGGCCACGGCTCTCGGTCAAGCCAAACTTTTTCAGACCCCTTCTGATTTTTCTGTATTTCCCAAGCCTCCATGAATTTCTCTGATTCAACAGCCTCTGTTGTAGCACATGGAGTTTCTTTCTCTTGCTCACTCCTCATAGTTGTCTTTGAGTGAGTGACCTTGGCCGCCTCCAGCTTGGTTCTCCCTTGAGGTTGCGTTTTTTATGTTTTCTCAGTGAGGGCTTTCTTTGTTTTTGCTGTTTTAGGGTTACCTTTCTTAGAGGAGGTCTTCATGTTTAGGTGTTTGAGAGAGGAAAGGTGGCAGCTGAGCAAGGTAAGAGGATATTCGGGTAAGAGAGTAAGAGTGGTAGTAGTGTTTGAGAAGGTAAGGGTATGTATTTAAAAAGATAGGGGGTAACCGGTTAGGAGGTTGTATAATTGGAGAGAGGTTGTGTTTAAATGTTAGAATAATGGAGAGTGGGATAAGGTAAGTGGCTCAAAAACCGGAGAGTGCCACGGGATTGCTTGTAACGGTCAAGAGCATTGAATTCTGACTTCACTTCAATGTGCTTGGTCCAAGAGTGTTGTACAGGATTCTTGGTCAGATTAATAGCACTAGAGCACAACACCATTCTCATCAAGTTTGTTTCTGAAGACCCATTTGTTACCAATGACTGGATGTTCAATAGGTCTTGGCACAAACACCCAAACATCGCTTCTTTTTGAATTGGTTCAGCTCTTCTTGCATTGTCATGATCCATTTTTCATCAAGAATGACTTCTTTTGCACTTTTGGGTTCAACTCTATTGAGTGTCCTCTGGGTGCTCTCACATTTCCATGAGATGTAGATCCTTGTTTTGCATCATTTGGTTTGTCCCCAGAACCACGTGGTTCCACCATTGGTTCCATGTTTGGTTGTGAACATGGTCGCACGGTTGGTTTTTGCATGGGCAGTGGAAAAGACTCTAATTCAGGAGGTTCTTCCTCTTTTTCAGCAGTCCCATTAGTGCACATGATCTGTGGTTGATTTTCAAGTACAGTAACTGTTTTCCAAGCTGACAGGCTCTGCATATAGTATCTTTCTCATACTTGAGCTTGGGCAGACCTCTTACCAACTCTTCTTTTTTTGGACAAATTTGAGATAAGCTCTAAATTTGCATGACCAAGCCTTCTGTGCCAAAGGGTTGCTGTCTCTGTTCTTACACTTAAACACTTGAACTCAGGGTCAGAAACATTGCATAAGTTTAAAGAATATATGTTGCCTTTTCTGTTGCCAACAAAAACCACTTGGTTTTTGACTAAAACCAATCATCTAGAGGTTTCAAAAAAAAAACAACCCTATATCCTCTATCACATAACTGGCAAATACTTAGCAGATTATACTTCAGATTATCAACAAATAAAACATGCTCAATAACAGGGTTAGAACCAACATTACCAAGACCAAGGATTTTCCCTTTTTACTTAACACAAAAAGTTGCATTACCTAGGTCCTTTTCAGTTAGGGATGAAACCATGGATAGGTCTCCAGTCATATGCCTTGAACACCCACTGTCCAGGATCCATTCATCCCTGGTATCCTGTCAACGTGATCAAGTTCTAGGTACCCAAACTGACTTGGGTCCTTCAAGGTTAGGCTTGGTTCCTTTCGGAACCCACACATACTTCACATTACTGTTTCTCTTCTTAGACCAACAGGTTCTAATACCATGACCAACTTTACCACAGTAATAATATGTAATATGGGATGCATTGAAACCATGTGAATGTATATGATAGTTTCTCCTAGGTGGATACATGTTTGTCCTAGGTGTATATGGTTTTCCAGATCTAGTTCGAATAAATGGCACATACTGGTTTGGTTTGTTAAAAACCACATTGGAATCATTTGGTTTGTGTGTCCGGTTAGGAGATATGTGTCTATATTGCATCCTGGTTCCTATCTTAGCATTCTTAGTAGTCTGATATGGTTTGTTAAGATGCACATGAGTAGTAACAGGTATATCAGACCCTGTCTTGATAAAATGCACAAAAGTGTTTGGTTTTTCAAAAACCACATGTGTAGCTCCTATTCCTTCTTTCTGTACAGAGTGTCTTTGTTGACCTAATAGTAGGTTTAGGTTTTCAGTTCCACTGGTGAATTTTTCAAGAGAGTGTTTAAGATCTTCAACACTTCTATTTAACATGTCATTCTCTTTAAGCAATTTTTCACATGTAGCAATATTGCATGCAATTTTCTTTTCTAGTTCATCATGAGCATTTTGAATAGCAAATTTATCCACTTTCAAAGTTTCACAAGACTTCAGAGCTTCGGTGTGAGCAAGACTAAGCTTTTCATATGCATTTCTATGAGCTTCAGCATCATATTCAAGAATCTCAATTCTTTTCTTGTATGCACTATTCTTTCTAAGTACTTGCTTATACTTATCATGAAATTCACCAAGAGCATCTGGTAATTCATCAAAAGTAAAGTCAGGAGCATCAAATACCTCAGAATCTTCTTGATCCATCAGACAAAGGTTCACAGCTTCTTCTATTTTAGAATCGCTTTCAGAATCCGAGTCATCCCAAGCAACCATAGCCCTCTTCCCTTTAGTTTTTGAAGAGTCATATCTGTTCTTCTTCTGATGTGGACATTCAGCCTTAATATGACCAGGTAGGTTGCAGCCAAAATAGATTAGAGGATCTTTCTCCGGTTCTTCAATCTTCACACCTCTAGGACTTCTACTCTTTTGCTGCTTTTTCATCTTGAGATATCTTACAACTCTTTTGGAAAGAAGTGCCACATCAGAGTCACTGTCTTCACCACCAGATTTATGGGATTTAAAAGCCAGGTCCTTCTTCTTTGGTTCCTTGGTTTCAAACTTGGAACCATGCACTATAAGCTTGCCAATCAACTCATCATAGGTGAGAGTGTTCAAGTTCTGAGCTTCTTCTATGGCAGTAACCTTGGGCTCCCACTCCTTAGGTAGAAACCTAAGTACCTTTGCAACCTTTTCTCTGTGTGTGATAACCTTCCCAAGAGTTGCAAGGCTGTTGCACATAATTGTGAAGCGAGTATCCATCTCCTGTATGGTTTCACCAGAAACCATCTGAAATAATTCATAGTCCCTCATGAGAAGATTGAGCCTTGACTCCTTCACTTGGTTTGTGCCTTCATGAGTGACACATAGAAGCCTCCAGATCTCATAGGCAGTTTCACAAGATCTGACTCTTTGAAACTCACTCTCACTTATTCCACAAAGAAGGACATTCTTGGCTTGAGCATCAAGCTTAGCCTTTTTGAGCTCCTTTTCTGACCAGAACTGCATGTCCCTCAGTGGCCTGGCATAAGGATGCTGTACTATATTCCACATCTCCAGATCTTTGCCTTCAAGGAAGATCTTCATTTTGAACTTCCAGTAATCAAAGTTTGCACCATCGAAGTGGGGTGCTTTGTTGATGCTATTTCCCTTATAAGCCATGATCTTTGCCTCTGGATGTTACTCCTTTATACTGAGGACGTGGCTCCGCTACCAATTATTGGCCCAGAATAGGCCTGAGAGGGGGGGGGGGGGGGGG
>JAKUCV010007301.1:78491-89301 GCA_028386065.3 Turnera subulata
TGGCTGAGGCTGTATCTTCAAATTCTTCAATGAAATCTTCCCGAATTGGTCGAAATGCACCTAAAATCACTAATCATGCAGTAAGGGGTGGGATTATAGGAAATATGATGAAATAGTGCATATGGAGGCTAGGGTGCAGAATCGTGTTTCCCATTGAACCCGTGGTGTTTCTGGGTTCTGCCTCTGTTCTAGAACTTCTGCAAGTTCTTTGTATTTTCTGGGTTGATCTCTGGATTCCCCGAAGCCAGGATGCCTTTCTCTTCTTCTCCTCACCCTTTTGTAGATGCAACTCCCTTCTCTTCCTCCTCTCAACTTGCTGGAGAGCATGGGTGTTTGGGCAAGTTGGCTCCTCTGTCCTCCAACGTGTGTGTCAGGATAGGCATGTTGGGCCGCAAGTTGATTGGTGGGTTGTGAGTTCCAAGGTACCCTTTGCAGAGGATAATTTTTTTTTAAGGTGGATTCCCTTTGAGTGGCATGTGCCTATCCCTTTTTCCTATGGAAAGTTCACTGGGAACGTGAGGAGAATTTTTGTTTATATTAGTGGAGCAGGTGGTGCAAGTGGTGTAATTTTATATTCCTCCTGCGATTTCTGAATTTTGCAGGATGCACAGGCTGGGGCTGTTGATGCACAGGCTGAAGCTGTGACAGATCTATTTGTAGCTCTCTTTCGATTTCTCCTCCAGTTGATTTTAGCCTCTTCTGTAGATGATGAAACGTCATAGGTTCTCTTTAGATAAAGGTGAGGATTGTGAGTTTCAGTGGGGATCTTGGGATTTGAAGATGGTGTACGGCCTTCAAGTGAAACTGCAGTGAACACAGCCTCATCCACAGGCTCAAGGGTTCTGCAAAAGGCTCATGCTGTGGCTGAGGCACAGGGACAGGCTCACAGGTTTCGCAACAGGCTCATGTTGTGGCTGAGGCTGTATCTTCAAATTCTTCATTGAAATCTTCCCGAATTGGTCGAAATACACCTAAAATCACTAATCATGCAGTAAGGGATGGGATTATAGGAAATATGATGAAATAGTGCATATGGAGGTCTATGATCATAATGAAATATAAGCAATTTATCTCTAAAATCATGCCTAAAACTACGCATATTTCACACTCATCAAAATACCCCAAACTGAAGATTTTGCTTATCCTCAAGCAAACAGAAGAATAAAAGGAGGCATGATTTAAAGGAGAGAGAAGGCTAATCTCAATGTATCAAGTTTTCACTATGCTTCTCCCTTGTGATGTCTCATTTTAAGCATTCTTAAATTTTCCTCCAAAACAGCATCAATCTCAATCAAATTCCTTGTCATTAGATTTTTGTCATAAAAATTCGCAGGAATAATCCTTCAACTAACCTCCAATCATCTGTCGTCAAATGGATCTACCAAGATCAATTTTCGATAAGTGAAAAAATTACCTCATATGCAGACCCATTTTCCCTTATCTCCACTAATGTGCAAAAGTAATCAAGCAAGGAACTCCAGGACTTTTCTGTGTTGTGCTGAGGCTAGGGTGATGGTCGTCAATGGATGGTGGATGGACTAAGCAAAAGTTAGTGGCCTGTGAACTCGAAACCTCCAGTCTGAGGCTGTATAGGGACTGTTGACTCTATATCCCTTGCGTTTTCATGCTACCGAGAGGCTCAATGTATCCTCTTGTTTGAGATGGAGTTCGATTCACAAAATGTTTCTTTTCTCCTAATTTCTCTTTTCCATGTCTTTCTTTTCCTTACTGACTGCCTCATTTTTATTCTATGAACTTTAATTTTTTTTTTCTCTCTTTTTTTTTTTTAATTTTGCAGCTGGGAAGAGGGCAGTACAAGATGTGTGGTAGCATTCTGGGTATGTATTTGTTAAGTGCAAACAGCCTCAGATGCTTGGTAGGATTGAATCTTGTTCACAAACTCATCAACAGGGTGAGGCTATTGGAATGAAATTGTGCCTTGGCACATGATGACCCCTGTTTCGGCTTCAAGTGGTTGAGGTTTGGTGAAATAGGGTGAAGGAATAAATTGGGGCCATCCCAGTCGGCTCAAATGGGGTTGCAATAGACAGATGAGTGTGGTATGGATTTATGTGGTCTGTTGTGTATACAAAAGATGGCCTAGATCCTTTCCTTGCTTGAAGAACTCTTACTTGTATTTCGCCCTTGACAGGGATAAGGATCTGTTCTGAAGGTAGACAGGCTGTGCCTGTGGCATTTTGAATACCATTTAGCAAGATTCTTCTTATCTGACAGATTCATGGAGTGCAATTGTTTGATTGTACCTGTTCTGCTTGTTTTGAAAATGAAGACAAGTCCTGAGATTTAAGATTGAGCAGTATTAAATGGAAATGGAAAAGAGGCATAAATACTATGACAGGCTCACACTGTGGAAAAGCATAATGAAGAACAGAATAGCATTGAAATTTCATTGTTCCCAGAAAAATACACAAGTTAAAATTGCACCCTAAAAATACCCCAAACTGAAAATTTGCAGTGTCCTCACTGCCAAAACTAAACAGAAAAATGGTTGCAATGCCAAAGCAAATCCAAGTCAAAGAAACACACATAATTGAAAATGAAAGACAAAAGTGCTGCAAAAATACCCCAAACTGAAAGTTCTAACCTATGTGGTGGGGCTGAGCATCCTAAAACTAGACTAGAGGAGCTGAAAGTTCGTCACAGGCTCAACTTGTGTTGAGGCTGTGCAAGCATTAAAGTCCTTTTTGCAATGAAATGATTAAGACTTAAAACTGAAAAGGGTATAGAAGGACTTCCCTGATGAGTCTCTGACTTGATGACTCCTTCCACCATCGAGTTGCAGCAACTGATTGTTTAAAACAAAAGAGACACACAAAACAAAAACAAAACAAAATAACAAAATGAAAATTAACGAAAGGTAAGGGAAATAAAAAATTACCTCGCTTGAGTTGCCTCCCAAGAAGCGCTTCTTTCATGTTTTATAGGTGGACACCCTCCTTATTTAAGTGGTTGGAGGGTTTTGGAGAGATTGAATCTCTCTGAAAATGCCCATGGTAGGGTGATAAATTTTCAACCTGCTTCGATGGGCTATGAACGGGCTGACCCCGTCACCATCAATTTTTTTTTCTCCATGAGGCAAACAATGAAGTATGTTAAATAGACCAGACCACTTGGATTGTCTCTTATCCCAAAAAAGGATTTGGTCTTCTTTCTTGAAAGCACGCTTGATTTTTTGACCACTGTGCCTTTTTGTGGTTCTTCCCTTGTAAACTATGGCGTTCCCATTTATATCCAAATGCACTTCATTCAATTCTGGAGGAAGGGGTTTTATCTGAATATTTGGTGCAAGATCGTCAGCTCCAATTTGATTGATAGGCGGCTGTGGCTGGACAGGCTGGTGGACGGGCTGGACAGGCTGAGGCTGTGCTGGGCACAGGCTGAGGCTGTGGTGGGCCTGTCATTTTGGCTTAATGTTGTCATCAATAGTGTCAACCTGGTAGCAGGTGCCGAAGCTCAAATTTGACTTAGGGGCCTAGAGCATACTGAAATTCATCGTATTTTCTCCAATTCTCAGTGTCACCCTTCCTTTCTCAACATCAATCAATGCCCTAGTCGTGCCAAGAAAACGTCTCCCTAGAATGATGGGTGTGTGGGAATCTAATGCCATATCCATGACCACAAAATCAACAGGAATAAAGAAGTCACCAACCTTCACAGGCACATCCTCTAGCACTCCCACAGGATACACGAGTGATCGGTCAGCAAGTTGGATTTTCATCCCTGTGGTCTTGATGTTTCCAAGGTCCATACCTTGAGTGATGGAAAGTGGCAGTAGGCTCACACTAGCCCCTAGGTCGCATAGGGCCCCTTCGATCTTCTTACTCCCAATATTGCATGGAATTGTAAAGCTCCCTGGGTCTGAGCATTTTTTGGGTGGCTGATGTTGAATGAGAGCGCTCCCATGGGCTATCATAGCTACAGTCTTAATATCGTCAATGGTTCTCTTCTTTGTCAAAATCTCCTTGAGGAACTTAGCATATGAAGGCACCTGTGTCACCACGTCACTGAAAGGAACATTCACATATAACTTCCTTAGCATTTCCTTGAACTTACTGAATTGCTTTTCCAATTTGGCCTTTTGGTACACTTCTGGGTATGGAAGTGGAGGTTGGTATGGTCAGACAGTCTGGGGCTGTTTCTCTGCTTTCTTCGTGCTAACAGCCTCAACCACAGGCTCAGTGACAGGCTGGGCCTGTGTCTGCACTGTCCGTTCCAAGCTGGATGTTGATGTTGTCTGCTCCACAGCATCAGGCTGTCTTGGTGCTGTACCCCTTAACTCCTCTTCACTGCGAAGGATTACAGCGTTGCAATGTTCAATCCTTGGGTTCTCCACTGGTTTCCCTAGAAGGGCTCCTTACTGATTGGTGGTCGTCGAGGCTTGTTGGGCAATTTGGTTCTCGAGGATTCTGTAGTGGGATTTGATTTGACTAATTTCCTCACTCATTTTGTTTTGGTTTGCTAATATGGACTGCAGCATGCTCACCATGTCCGTGTTGTTGCCTTGCTGTCCTCCATGGTTTTGTCTTTGGTGTGGGGGCTGTCCGCCTTGATGCTGTCGTTGAAGTTGGGGCTGTTGTGGGATTCTTTCTTCATTTGGTCCTCTCCAAGAAAAATTTGGATGATTTCTCAAAGAGGGATTATAAGTGTTCCCAAATGGCCCTTGCTTGTGCTGGATGAAAATTGCTTGCTCAGAATCACACTCGGTAAAAAGTGGGCAATTGGACGTGCTGTGAGGTCCTCCACATCCTTCACAGTCTGAGACTGTGGATGTGGTTGCCTTGACGTGAGCAGCCCCTAATTGCTTCCTGAGGGCTTCTATTTCTGCCTCCAGCTTGGTTACTCTGTCTACTCCAATTATTCCAGAGGCCTTGACTCCCCTGATTTGAGTTTTCCTCTTTGACAGAGCTTCAAGGATGGTTACTCCATCATTGTAGTCCTTGTCCAGAAATGAACCATTTGCCATTTTGTCGAGAGTGTTCTGGTCTTCATCACTCAGGCCGTAATAAAATTGCTCAAGCTGCACGGCCTCATCAATTCTGTGGTTTGGGCATCTCCTCAGCAATCCCTTGAAGCGCTCCCAAGCATCACCAATGGATTCATCATAGCGCTAGGAAAATCCTATCAGCTGCTGCCTCAAGTTTGCAGCTTTGCTCGATGGGTGGTACTCCGTCAAGAAGGCTCTGACCAGGCTATCCCAATCTATGAAATGGCCTGCCTCATGGTTGTTAAGCCATTCGAATGCTGCAACTCTGAGTGAAAATGGGAATACTCTTATGTACAGCTGCTCCTTGGTCATCCCTGCTATGTTTACAGTGCTACACACCCGCAAAAAATTCTGCAAGTGTGAATTTGGATCTTTTGAGGGTAAGCCTCCAAATGTGCGCCTCTCTAACATGCTGAGCAGGTTTGTTCTGATTTCATAGGGGGCATCGACATCTGGGATGGCTATGTTGTTGTGGATGATGGTGGTGGGTGGTTGTAGGAGCTATGACATGGGGATGTAAGGTCGCACAGGCTGAGCCTGTTCAACCTCTGGGTGTGCTCCTTTGTTGAGTCTGTTTGCCATATTGTGTTATTTCTCCTTGTTTTTCTTACGGAACTCGCAGGCTCCCTTTTCAATCTCCTGGTGGAAGGTTAGAGATGGCTTCTTGCTCCTGGTTGGGGGCATGCACCACCTGAAAACTTCAAATTTGGAAAAAGAAAGGGTAAGATTTTGAAAAGCCTAATAAATCAGAAATAAAAGGTAAAAAGAATCAAGCGCCAGTCCCGGCAACGGCGCCAAAAACTTGATGTGTAGCTTCTGTAACGTAGGTTCCTGCAAGTGCACAGGGTTGTTGTAGTACTTTATAAAGGTCGTATCCACAGGGAATAGGTTGAATCCGTTTTCCTTCAATTTGGAACAAACTAGACTTGAAAACAATTAAATAAAGATGGATTTGGGTGAATAATAATTAAGAAGTAAAATAAGCAGTAAAATAAATGTAACAATAATTTAAACGAGGAAGAGATCAGGAGTGGTGAATTCTTAGGCATCTGGGGGTTCACATGCTCTGTCTTACGCGTGTAAATTGCTCGACAGCCTCATCACAGATTGAGCCTGTGGGTGAGGCTGTGACTAATGAGATGTCTTGACGGGGCTCCCAACCTAAGGTACTATCAACGGCTTTCGATCTTATTGACAGTTCCCTAAGCATCCATCTACCCCCTGTCACTAGAGTAAACGTCCACTTAAGGAAGAACTTTAATGTTGGTGCTAATACCCACAGTCTCACCCTATCTTCTTTCGAATGTCTAAGGAGTGAAGGCTGACTATTGTAGGTCTAGCACTCCTGGCTTCTCCTTTCGGTCCTTCACCAGGCTGCTACTAAACTAAGAATATGCCACCCAATCTTGACTATGCTGTCACGGAATGAGGCTGTGTTGGGCACAGACTGATGCTGTTGACACCAAGGGAGTCAATTATAAGATTGGTTCTTGCAGGCGCTCTCAACCTATACTGCACCCATTTGCTTTCGCTCACAGGTGCCTCCCATGGTTCTCATCTTCCATGTGCTTTCGCATTGGTCAAACTCAGGGGATTAAGATTGGTGTTGAGGCTAATTTCTCAATTAGTTTCTAACCCCGTCACAAGCTAGAACACTAAGTGTTTGTTGTTGTTGTTCTAGTAGCTATGGTTTCTCCTTTCGGTCCTTCACCTAGCTGTTTGTATTGATGCATGGTTTGATCAGAACTCAGACATGTAGCAAGCTCACAACAACTAAAACAAGAAATATGATTAAGAACATAAAAATGAGCAATTTATTAGATAAGAACCCGAGACATGTTTACCTCCCTTCAACCTAAGAAGGGGTTGTTTAGTTTATACTCAGAATTACAAAACAGATGGGTGTATGTGATGGCATAATTTTTGGAACAATTTGGAGTCTAGGGACGGCACGATTTCTGCCCAAAAAAGGGTGCAGAATCGTGTTTCCCCTTGAACCCGTAGTGTTTTTGGGTTCTGCCCCTGTTCCAGAACTTCTGCAAGTTCTTTGTATTTTCTGGGTTGATCTCTGGATTCCCCGATGCCAGGATTCCTTTCTCTTATTCTCCTCACCCTTTTGTAGAAGCAACTCCCTTCTCTTCCGCCTCTCAACTTGCTGGAGAGCATGGATGTTTGGGCAAGTTGGCTCCTCTATTCCTTTCTCTTCTTCTCCTCACCCTTTTGTAGAAGCAACTCCCTTCTCTTCCTCCTCTCAACTTGCTGGAGAGCATGGATGTTTGGGCAAGTTGGCTCCTCTGTCCTCCAACGTGTGTGTTAGGATAGGCATGTTGGGCAGCAAGTTAATTGGTAGGTTGTGAGTTCCAAGGTACCCTTTGCAGAGGATAATTTTTCTTTAAGGTGGATTCCCTCTGAGTGGCATGTGCCTATCCCTTTTTCCTCTGGAAAGTCCACTGGGAACGTGAGGAGAATGTTTGTTTATGTTAGTGGAGTAGGTGATGCAAGTGGTGTAATTTTATATTCCTCATGCGATTTCTGAATTTTGCAGGATGCACAGGCTGGGGCTATTGATGCACAGGCTGATGCTGTGACAGATCTACTTGCAGCTCTCTTTCGATTTCTCCTCCAGTTGATTTCAGCCTCTTCTGTAGATGATGAAACGTCATAGGTTCTCTTTGGACAGAGGTGAGGATTGTGAGTTTCAGTGGGGATCTTGTGATTTGAAGATGGTGTGCGGCCTTCAAGTGAAACTGCAGTGAACACAGCCTCTTCCACAAGCTCAAGGGTTCTGCAACAGGCTCATGCTGTGGCTGAGGCACAGGGACAGGCTCACAGGTTTCGCAACAGGCTCATGTTGTGGCTGAGGCTGTATCTTCAAATTCTTCAATGAAATCTTCCCGAATTTGTCGAAATACACCTAAAATCACTAATCATGCAGTAAGGGGTGTGATTATAGGAAATATGATGAAATAGTGCATATGGAGGCGTATGATCATAATGAAATATGAGCAATTTATCTCTAAAATCATGCCTCAAACTATGCATATTTCATACTCATCACTAACCCGAGCGGCGGAGTTGCAGAGGGATAGGGGAGATCAGCCTTCTATGCACGGCGGTGGCTCGGCTTGTCTTGGTGGTGGCGTCGTTGTCTAGCTGCAGCGGTACTGGAGGGAAGGCGGCGGTGACTCTTTTGCTGTGACAGGGAGGGAAGACGATGGCCACAATTGCTGCGGCGATGTCTGGTGGTTGCTGGTGAGATCGGCGACGGCGATGACAGATCGTAAAGGGGAAGGGGAAGAGATCAAGGAAGAGGCACGAGCGTGGGGTCGGGCTGGGCTGCGATCGCAAGCAGAGTCAAGGCAGCGGTGTCGCTCCTCTGCGCGGTGGTGGCTTCGACGGTGGTGAGGTGGAGGAGAGCAGGGGCAAGGAGTGAGGAGAAGGAGGAAGGTTTTGGGAGAGAGGAAATGATGAAGGCGGGAGAGAGATGGAGGCGTGAGGAATCAGGTAGAGGTGGAGAAAATAAAGAAGAGAAAAGGGAAGAAAAAAAAGGAAGAATAGAGAAGAAAAGATGGGGGCCCGGCGGCTGAAGAAGAAATCGATGGAAGAAAAGAAAGAAGGGGGAGGAAAAAGAAGAAAAGAAAGGAAAAAGAAAGAGAATGGGGGCACAAAATTACGTGTTGTCGAGCACATTATTGGTGCCTTGCCGACATCAAAACGACGTCGTTTTGGACGTCCATAAGCCACTGTCAACAGCCTACAAGCCCTTGGTCAAAACGCAGCACCTCTTATGTTTTATGTTTTGGCTAGGACAAAACTACGTCGTATCGGCCAAAACTACACCCAATCTTGTGTTCCATACTTGGACATAATTTATTTCAGAATGTAATTTAAGAAAGCTTTTAGTAAACCATTTAATTTTAGATGAAGTCCAAAATAAATTTCTATACTTATTTGGTAAAATTAATTTCCTAAATCATGTTTATTAGTAATTATAGAAAAGTAGTTGATAAATAAATGTCTTGATAAAAATAATAATAATAATAATAACAACATTAACAGCAATAATATACAGTAATATTAAATTTTTAGTGAGGAAAGAGCAATATAGAGAGGCTCTTTCTTTAGAATTGTAGATAGTAAATTCGTTGAAAATTACATAAATAAAAGCTTAGCCAAAAGTCATCAAAGATTTTCTTTGAAACTTTTAATTAGTAAATTATTGGAGTATGGGTAATTATATATTTTATCAAGATATTAATCGTAATAATAATGGTAGCAATAATAACAATAATAACAATTTAGTAAAAATAATAATGAAAATAATGAAATATTGACTCGGATTGGTAAAATTCTTGATTAACCACGATAAAATTTATTAACTACCGTAAAAGTCAAAACAGCTTGGTAAAAATCAAGAAAATTTTACCCGGGTCGTTACAATTGTTAGTAATATGCCCAAAAGCCAATCTATGGATGATTGTATTCATGTATACATATTTGAGGTTATGCCTATATATATGATTATGAGATAATCGCTTGCACATATATATAACCCTAGTGTATATGTATTTGATATGTATATTCTTAAAAGTCCCTAGTCGTTTATTATTATGGTTGGGTTGTAATAATAAAATAANGATTCTACAACCGAGGCAGAGTACATTGCTGCCTCAGATGCGGCGAAAGAGGCTGTTTGGATCAAGAAGTTCGTAACTGAACTTGGGGTGGTTCCTAGTATTGAGAGTCCGATTGAGCTCTATTGTGACAACAATGGAACAATTGCACAAGCTCAAGAGCCTAGATACCACCAGAGATCCAAACACATTCTCCGACGCTGTCATCTGATTCGAGAGAACATAGATAGAGGCGATGTCAGGCTGTGCAGAGTTCCTACTGAGAACAATGTAGCAGACCCGTTGACTAAGCCCCTCACGCAGCATAAGCATGATGATCATTGCGCATCCATAGGTATTAGATACATGTATGATTGGCTTTAGTGCAAGTGGGAGATTGTTAGTAATATGCCCAAAAGCCAATCTATGGATGATTGTATTCATGTATACATATTTGAGGTTATGCCTATATATATGATTATGAGATAATCGCTTGCACATATATAAAACCCTAGTGTATATGTATTTGATATGTATATTCTTAAAAGTCCCTAGTCGTTTACTATTATGGTTGGGTTGTAATAATAAAATAAGACTAGTGTATGTTGAGGATTGTATGAGATACGAATTCTACATACGGGTACAAGATGGGGATTTTGTTGACCGGACCGACCCACATAAGAACGCTACATGGAACGTTATATGTATGTCGATAGCGTTTCTTATAGATGTGATTGTCCTCCGACCTGAGATCGTCAAGGTATCCAACATATGAATCATGTACCTTGATATTATTCCTAGTCATCCGTAACTGGGTGGACATAAGGGTAATCATTGGGTATATACCTAGTATGTAGTGGGTTTTGATTGATCAAGAGGGGATTCGTCCGACCTATATATAACGGGTATATTATCGAGTATGTTTCTTGATAGAGTTGAACGGTTAAATGCATGGCCATGCTCGGATTAGGTGATATGGTGATATCACAGGTATCCGTTTTATACAGTTAACTCGAGGATCAAGAAACCGAGATTAGACATATACGAGATTGACGTTTCCATGTCTCGGTCTAATCTTGATAATGGGACAAAGGGACGATGACATATTCCGAGGCATAGTGAATCAGTTCTGATCTTGTCGTTCGGGTAGCAATGATGTGTTGCTAGACGCCGCTCTTTGTTTATGATTGTA
>JAKUCV010007301.1:89372-102254 GCA_028386065.3 Turnera subulata
GTGGTTGGACCGTGGTTGAACCATGGACGTTTTTGGGGTGTTTTGGCTCACTAAATATCAGATTTATTGAACCATTATTGAGGCCATGTGATGTGTATTCCATAGTGCTTAATGGTGGACATGATGATGAGAATCTTAATCATGTGGCTAAAGGTGTTGGCCACCTTGTTTTCCACCTTTTGTGAGTTGGATTAGATAAAAGCATAATCTGATTGTGCAAGTGTAATCCAACGTTTTTGGGTCTGAAAAATTCAGAGCATTGAGTCTTGAGAAGTGTTCTTGAGAGCTTGAGAAAAACACACACATACACCACCATCTCTTCTTCTTTGAGAAAGAAAGGAAGAGCCAAATACACACCTTACACACAACCCCGGTTTTTTGTTGCTAGCACACCAATCCGGGGAGCTCGAAGCTTGTTTCGTGGGACGACTCCAAGCTATCACGGTTCGTGTGGATACCGTAGAGGAGCAGGTCTTCTTCTTGCTCTTACTGATTCCATACACAAGTTAGGTGAAAGATCCTAACCTTACAGGTATGTAAAAATTGTTATACGGTTTTCTAGCTTCACATGTGTTCTTGGTTGTTTCCCTTGTCTTCCGCTGCATCTTTTTGCTTCTATATGAATGTCATATAGCCTAGGGAAACTTACAACATTCTACCCTCCTTAAAGGAATTTCGTCCCCGAAATTCACACCGTAATCCACCAATCTTATAAACTTGTATATATAGTTATCATGATCATCAATCCTTCCACAATTCATGAAATCTGTGAACTCCAAATTATCACCTATGAATCACAATTAATTTCCCCCAAAAGTCATCAATTCCCACTTCCTCAGGGTCATATAATATCATACCATCACTTAAAGATATAACAACCAAAACCCAAAATCAAATCTTACTTGTTCTGTCGAAACTTTCGATGCACAGGTACAACAAGGTAGACTTCTTGCCTTCTCAAGGTCCCATTATCTCACTGTTCTTCCCGGGCAACGACCATGTTTGAACTTTATAATAAAATCTTTAAAGACGTTTCATCACCAAAATCATAATAGTTAAATAAAACTTTCCAAAAACAGCGGTTACATCTTACAAACATATTTAACCCACCGCCTAAGCTGTAAATGTCATTTTATCAAATCTCATCCTTTAAAAACTTATCTTTCCAAAACCTTGGATCAACCAAAACAACAGTATTGTAAAGTATTGAAATACGGATAACTTGTCGTCCCACTGTATTTAAGAATACTCACATGTAAATGTTCTGCAGCAGGCTGGCATCCCTCGACTGGATCCATTATGCACTAACCACATGAATATGCATGCAATCATGTTAAGCATATGGAGCGAGCTATGCACAGCAAATAAGCAAAACAATCACCCAAGGACCTACAGCCCGCTCCGCTACCAAAATGAAACACCCCGACTACTATTTACCCAATACACAGTAATTACCGAACAACAGTGCCGACACGTGGCACGAACAACATATACAATAAGAAATCCGGCCCAATGGCCCAACGATAATATCTAACACCCGGCCTCGGGTACAATAACAATAATAGCACAGCGGAAGCAATTTTTAATAACCACAGCAAAAGCATGAATCGACTCGATGCAAGACTATTGATCCAGATCCGTCGGAGGAGATGTCGCAGCCTGCCATGATGCATACCTGCACAAAAAAAACAGCGTAGCCTGCCGATGGGGCAAGTGAGGGGTGAGATTCTCCATAATCTCACCGACACATAACTCGTGATGAACAACATAGCATATACTTAATAGTCAAGAGCTCTACAATACGGCATACGAGTAGTGAACAGAACACATAACAATTACAGTCACAAAGAACAACGCGAACTATGCAAATGTCCTCCACATCGACTATGCAATGCACTGACCACCCAACACCTCGCAAACTATACAATACTATAGTGCCCGACCAGGACACCTCAACTCTACTACATATTGGGTAACCGACCCGGTCTCAACAGACTATACAACACACACTCTAGTCCTGACAGACTAAACTCAACAGAGGTTCCTCATTGTATGATAACACACTGTTATTGTGCTTGCCGATCATCTAACCCGGTACCAAACAATCTCAAAATCACGTGAGCCTCGCTCACCGGGTAGCCGACAACCTGCACGGACCATACCCAATCAACATCACAAACCGGTCCCCAGATAGAATCACAAAACAGCAACAGCAACAGCAGCCACCACAGCAACTCGCAACCACAACAATAATCCCCATTAAGTTTAAACATAACCTTAGAAATAACGATCATCCAACCGTCGACCACAGCCGACAACCAACATATCTCAATATTCGATCAAAGATGACAAGTGATACTCATCTAACAATTATCAAAAGAAACCGACAACCAACAAAGGACAACTGGCAACCGATGCCAACAATAGTAGATTACTCACGACCAATGACAACAACTAACACCCGCAAACCGGCAACCTATGCCGACCACGGTCAACCGACTATACTGACAACCTCCCAGGGTATGATCATGAGACAACATGCATATGAACATATCACATCCCAGCCCATCAAAGCATTCTCAGCAACGTACAAATATTCACAACCAATATCACCAAATATCACAAAGATGTCAACAACAATAAACCATAAGATGCAACGGAACCTATGTAGTTCCAAGACCAACCATCCCGGCTATCACGGGTGGAATGACGTATATGCAACCTCACCTGGTATTCCTTGAAAGCTGGTATCTGATCAAGCCTTGATATCCCTATACCATATCAACACATATAATCACAAATAATGCACATTGAAGAATGCAATGCATGTGGTTGATTATTAATTTATAGTGCTGCTTAATCACATCGATGTTCCATGTCCGTTTCCGCTATACGTTGCTTTTACGGTTGTAAAATAATTATATCCCATAAAATACTTGTAGCCGATATTGTAATATAAAGTAGAAACATTACATAAAACAATTATTCTTGTCAAGAAAAGAAATAAGTACGTGTAATAATAGAACCATTAAATGAAAATAGTGCCACCGTTGATTATAATAGAACCATTAAAAGAAAATAGTGCCACCGACAAATTTATTAACATAGCCTATATGACACAAAATAATTATGACATATTGTTGAAGAAAATATTTTTTTGTGAATTCATATATATATAATATTTATATAACCGATAATTGTTAAAACGTAGAAGTAATATTAATAATATAACATATACTTAATAATATAATAAATTAATTTGCACATAATAATATAATGAAGATAATAGTAAATTTTCCTAATAGATTGGGCTACTGGATAGTTATTATTTTAATCTAGAAAACAACACATCTAGTAAATTGTAATATAAATTATGAAGAGTTAATACTAAGGTGACGTCTTAGTTAACTCTGTAAAATCAATTATAATATAACCTCAATTATAACATGACCAAGTCCTGTTTATGTATCTGGAATTATGGTATCCGATAAATAAATAATTATTTTGACTAATACATGATGTACCTAGTATCGGTCAATATTATAAATGAATTCAGGTTTATATATATATATAAATTAAACATATAATACGCCAGAAAGTAATAATGTTACGATTAATTTATATTTCGGCATGCAAGGTGATACCCAATTATGCCATAAAATACTAATTATCTCATAATCTATGTAAACTATATATAAATATCAATCTCTTTTAGAAAATATTATTCGGTCCATTAACGTCCTTAGCGTGTTTGTTATCGTATCCGTTAATACGTAGTCGTCACGAGAGCATGGGCTTTGCAAAATAGGCCCGTTTCCGAGCCTGACTTGCAATCCGCCCAAACCCGAGCCAAACGATGCAGACTGGTCCAAGGAATTACCCAAAGATTACTGTCCCTGGTTCGGTTTGTCGGCAGAAAGGATGGTTCATGGGTTGTGGCCCAATGATCACCTCCATAGGATGCAATATCGTCTCCCTAAAAAGGAAAGCCAGCAAGCACCCCGAATTCCTCCAATGTCATGGTAATGTACTCTCCATTGACATTAGCGGACAATGTATAACCATCTCGTCGGAGAGTTGAGTAGAATGCTCGGACGAATTCAGCACTATATTGCCAACCCCTGTTGGTCACAAATTCCCACAATCCGGATGCTCGAAGATTGGCTTCAAGCTGCGTGTAGTTCTTCTCCTTCGGGTAATCCACCGAAAGATACCGTGGAGACGCAATTGAGCGCTTGGAGAAGAGAGACATGAAGTTATGGAGTGCGGCTCTGTTAGAGAACCAAATTGAGGTGCCTTCCACTTTAAATTCAGGAGCTGAGCTTGAAGAGCCTCCTCTTTGCTTTGATGGTCTCTCCTTAGCAGGAGATTTGCCCTTGGAAGATTTCTTTCCACCTGCCATACTTGAGAAAAATGAGTAGGGGAATGATTTGGAGAGTAAGTATAGAATGAATGAATAGTAGGAAGTGTGTAAAATGAGAGAAGGAAGCATCATTTATATAGGGGAGCCCAAAATAGAGCTGTTGGAGTGCTGAAATCAGGCTCCAACAGCTTTTTTTTTTGAAAGTTAACGGTCAAACATCGATGTTCAGTCTGACGACATCGATGTTTGGCTTCCAACGGCTATATATTTTTTTTGAAAAGTGACGTCTGAACATCGATGTTTATTGGGGCAACATCGATCTGGTCAAAGTTTGAAATGCCGCCAATCAAAACAACATCGATGTTGTAATATGAGAACATTGATGTTTAAAACTACTGGATGAAAAATTTTAATCTGTAATGACAGAACATCGATGTCTTACCTGGAAGCATCGATGTTCAAAACTACTGGGAAGAAAAATACTTACTGAACATCGATGTTAGATACTAAACATCGATGTTGATTTATCTTGTCAGTTGCTTGATTCTCCACATGATGGAACATCGATGTTGGGCATGTTGTAAGCTACTGGTTGAGAATGATATGAGTTGAAGTCCACTCAACATTGATGTTTTGATCCTCAACATCGATGTTTGATGCGTGCTGTGTAATTTCCTGCAAGTGTACAGGGTTGTAGTGCGTATCAAGGTCGTATCCACAGGGACTGGGTGGAATCCGTTTTCCTTCTATCTTAGACTAATTAGACTTGAAAGCAATTAAACGGTGATGGATTTGGTGAATAATTATTAAGAAGAAAAATAAACAGTAAAATAAATGTAACAATAGACTAAATGAGGGAGAGATCAGAAATGGTGAATTCTTAGGCATCCGGGATCCACATGTCCTGATTTGAGCTCACGAACTGCTCTACAGCCTCAGTCACAGACTGAAACTGTGATGAGGCTGTGACTAATGAGATGTCTTGCCGGGGCTCCCAACCTAAGGTACTATCAACGGCTTTTGATCTTATTAATAGTTCCTTAAGCTTCCATCTACCCCTTGTCACTAGAGCAGACGTCCACTTAGGGATGAAGTTTAATGTTGGTGCTGGTTCCCACAGCCTCTCCTTACCTTCTTTCAAATGCTTAAGGAGTGAAGGTTGACTATTGTAGGTCTAGCACTCCTGGCTTCTCCTTTCGGTTCTTTACCAGGTTACTACTGAAATAAGAGTATGCTACCCAATAATCAATGAAGAATCAAATTAGGAGGTGGTTATCTCTTGACTATGCTGTCAAAGACTGAGGCTGTGCTTGACACTGCTCGACACTGTCGATAGCAACATACACTGTGACAGGCTGAGGCTGTGCTGGGCGCAGTCTGAGGTTGTGGCCGACTAAAGGGTCAATTATAAGGATTGGTTCTTGCAGGCGCTCTCAACCTATACTGAACCCATTTGTTTTCACTCACAGGTTCCTCCCAAGGTTCTCATATTCCAAGTGCTTTCGCATAGGTCAAACTCAAGGGGGATGAAGATTTGGTGTTGAGGCTAATTCCTCAATTAGTTTCTAATTCTGTCACGAGTTAAAAACTAAGGTTTGGTTGTTGTTTTTCTGGTAACTATGGTTTCTCCTTTCGGTCCTTCACCTAGCTACCTGAGTTCATGCATTGGTTTGATCAGAACCTAGACATGGATTAATAACTCAACAACTAAAGCAAGAAGGAAGGGGTTAAAACAAGAGCAGTTCATTAAACACAAATCGAGTACATGCTTCCCCCTTCAACCTAAGAGGGGTTGTTTAGTTCATGCTCAGAATTACAAAAATAATGGAAATAAAGATGGGCATAGGTTTTGGAACAGATTGGAGGTTAGGGGCGACACAATTTTTGCAGAAAAACCTGCAGAATCGTGTACCCCCTTGAAAACCCAAGGTTCTGGGTTTAAACCTCTGTTCCAGAACTTCTGTGATTTTCTGGGTGTATGATCTCTGGATTCCTCGATGCCAGGATCTCCTTTCTCCTCTTCTCTTCACCCTTTTTGTAGATGCAGCTCCCTTCTCTTCCTCCTTCCCACCTGCTGGAGAGCATGGGTGTTTGGGCAAGTTGGCTCCTCTATCCTTCAGCGTGTGTGTCAGGATAGGCATGATGGGCAGCAAGTTGAATGGTGGATTGTGAGTTCCAAGGCACCCTTTGCAGAGGATAATTGTTCTTTAAGGAGATTCCCTTTGGATGTCATGTGCCCATTGCTCCTTTTCCTTCAAAGTGCTCTGGGAACGTCAGGAGAATGATTGTTTATGTTAGTGGAGCAGGTGGTGCAAGTGGCGACATTCTTTATTCTTTTTGCATTTTCTGGGTTTCTGCAGGATGCACAGCCTCACGCTGTGGCTGAGGCTGTAGCAGTTCTCCTAAAATTCTTCCTTTAATTAATTCCTGCTTCTTTTGCCGATGGTGAGATGTCATGAGGACTTCTTGGATCGAAGTAAGGGCAATGAGATTCAGTATAAATCTAGTGATTTGAGGGTGGTTTGAGACCTCCAATTGAATTCTCGATGAACAACAGCCTCAGTCACAGCCTCAAGGGTTCTGTCACAGGCTCACGCTGTGCTGAGGCTGTATCTTCAAATTCTTCAATGAAATCCTCCCAAATTGGTTGAAATGCACCTGAAATCACTAATTATGCAGTGAAGGATAGGAATACAGGAAATGCGACGGAATTATACATAGGAGGCATATAATCATGAAAGAATGAGCACATATCATGCCTGAAATCATGCCTAAAACTATGCATATTTCGTGTGCATCAAAATACCCCAAACTGAAGATTTTGCTTGTCCTCAAGCAAACAGAAGAATAAAAGGAGGCATGATTTAAAGGGGAGAGAAGGCTAATCTCAATGCATCGAGTTTTCACTATGCTTCAGCCTTGTGATGTCTCAATTTAAGCATTCTTAAATTTTCCTCCAAAACTGCATCAATCTCAATCAAATTCCTTGTCATTAGATTTTTGTCATAAAAATTTGCAGGAATAATCCTTCAACTAACCTCCAATCATCTGTCGTCAAATGGATCTACCAAGATCAATTTTCGATAAGTGAAAAAATTACCTCATATGCAGACCCATTTTCCCTTATCTCCACTAATGTGCAAAAGTAATCAAGCAAGGAACTCCAGGACTTTTCTGTGTTGTGCTGAGGCTAGGGTGATGGTCTTCAATGGATGGTGGATGGTCTGAGCAAAAGTTGGTGGCCAGTGAGCTTGAAATTCCCAGTTTATTTTGTTGACAGTCTGAGGCTGTATAGGGACTATTGACTGTACATTCCTTGCGTTTTCATGCTACCCAGAGGCTTAATGTATCCCCTTGTATTGAGATGGAGTTTGATTCACAAAATGTTTCTTTTCTCCTAATTTCTCCTTCTCATGTCTTTCTTCTCCCTTCTGGCTGCTTTGTTTTTTTTTTTTGGAACATTTTTTTTTTTGCAGCTGGGAGGGGGCAGTACAAGCTGTGTGGTAGCATTCTGGGTATGTATTTGTTGAGAGCAAACAGCCTCAGATGCTTGGTGGGAATGATTCTTGTTCACAGACTCATCAACAGGGTGAGGCTGTGGGAATGGAATTGTGCCTTGGCACATGATGGCCCCTATTTCGGTTTCAAGTGGTTGAGGTGAGATGAAACAGGGTGAAAGAATAAATAGGGACCATCTTAGTCGGCTCAAATGGGGTTGCAATGGACAGATGAGTTTGGTATGGATTTATGAGGTCTGTTGGGTATGCAAAAGATGGCCTAGATCCTTTCCTTGCTTGAAGAACTCTTACTTGTATTTCGCCTTGACAGGGATAAGGATCTGTTCTGAAGGTAGACAGACTGAGCCTGTTGTATTTTGAAAACCATTTAGCAAGATTCTTCTTATCTGACAGATTCATAGAGTGCAATTGTTTGATTGTACCTATTCTGCTTGTTCTGAAAATGAAGACAAGTCCTGAAATTAAAGATTGAGCAGTACTAAATAGAAAAGGGAAATAAGCATAAATATTACGACAGGCTCACACTGTGGAAAAGCATAATGAAGAACAGAAAAGCACTGAAATTTGCATTATTCCCAGAAAAGTACACAAGTTAGAATTGCACCCTAAAAATACCCCAAACTGAAAAATTTGCAGTGTCCTCACTGCGAAAACTAAACAGAAAAATGGGTGCAATGCGAAAACAAATCCAAGTCAATGAAACACACATAATTGAAAATGAAAGACAAAAGTGCTACAAAAAATACCCCTAACTGAAAGTTCTATCCTATGTGGTGTGGTGGAGCATCTTAAAACTAGATTAGAGGTGCTGAAAGTTCGTCACAGGCTCAGCCTGTGTTGAGGCTGTGCAAGCATTAAAGTCCTCAATGAAATAATTAAGACTTAATGTCGAAAAGGGTATAGAAGGACTTCCCTGATGAACTTCTGACTTGACGACTCCTTCCTCCATCGAGTTGCAGCAACTGATTGTTCAAAACAAAAGAGACACACAAAACAAAAACAAAACAAAATAACCAAATGAAAATTAACAAAAGGCAAGGGAAATAAAAAAAAATTACCTCGCTTGGGTTGCCTCCCAAGAAGCGTTTCTTTCATGTCTTGTAGCTGGACATCCTCCTTGTTTGGCTAGGTAGGAGGTGGGTTACGGAGCACCTGAGTCTCCTGATACTCATTGCCTCTTGTGTGGTACAACTTCAGTCTGTGCTCGTTGACCTTGAATGGATGCGTCTGGTCATTGCAGATTTCCACAGCTCCATGAGGGTAACAGCGTGACACTGTGAAAGGTCCTGACCATTTTGATCGAAGCTTTCCAGGGAACAGCTTCAGTCTCGAGTTGTACAGGAGGACCTGATCACCTTCCTTGAATGTTCTAGGTTGGATCCTGCTGTCATGCCATCTCTTTGTTCTTTCCTTGTACAGTTTGGCATTTTCATAGGCATCCAACCTTAGTTCTTCGAGTTCATTGAGCTGCAACAGCCTTTGTTCTCCCACAGCCTGTGTGTCAAAATTCAGAGCCTTGATGGCCCAGTAAGCTTTGTGTTCAAGCTCCACAGGCAAGTGACAGGCTTTGCCAAAGACAAGGCGGTAGGAAGAGGTGCCAATGGGTGTTTTATAGGCTGTGCGATATGCCCACAGAGCATCATCAAGCTTGGTTGACCAATCCTTGCGTGAAGGTCCTACTGTCTTCTCCAGAATTTGCTTGATTTCCCTGTTTGTCACCTCAACCTGTCCACTTGTTTGAGGATGATAGGGAGTGGCTATCTTGTGCCTGATTCCATACTTTCTCAGGAGAGCTTCAAACTGTCGATTGCAAAAATGGGTTCCTCCATCACTGATTATGGCTCTCGGGGTGCCAAAGCGAGTGAAGATATGCTTCTTCAGGAACCGTGTCACCACCTTGGCATCATTGGTTGGGCAGGCAATGGCTTCAACCCATTTGGACACATAGTCAACCGCCACAAGGATGTAGTTATTCCCATGTGAGCTCGGGAATGGTCCTATGAAATCTATTCCCCACACATCGAATAACTCCACTTTTAATATGACCTGCTGCGGCATCTCCTGCCTTCTTGAGATATTCCCCGTGCGTTGGCATTCCTTGCAAACTACCACCCAATTTCGTGCATTCCTAAATAAGGTGGGCCAAAATAGTCAAGCTTGTAGGACCTTGGATGTTGTTCTAGTTGCGCCATGATGTCCTCCATACTGTGCATTATGGCAGCTGTGTAGGATCTGTGCCATTTCGTCTTCAGGGATGCATCTTCTGATCATCCCATCGCCACACCTCTTGAAAAGTAAGGGCTCGTCCCAAAGGTAGCTCTTCACGTCTGAGAAGAATTTCTTTTTCTGAGAATAGCTCAGGTCTGGTGGGAGAGCTCCACAGGTTAGGAAATTGACGATCTCTGCGTACCACGGTGTGACACTGTGGCTGACGCTGTGGATAGTGGCGATGAGGCTGTCATCTGGCAGATGGTCATCAATGGGCAGGTCTTCCTTGGGCATGTGCTCTGGAGGTAGCCTGGATAGGCGGTCGGCTACCACATTCTCTGTGCCCTTATTGTCTCGAATTTCCAGGTCCAATTGTTGCAATTAAAGAATCCATCGCAAGAGTCTTGGCTTGGTCTCTTTCTTTGTGAGTAAATACTTAAGGGCCGAATGGTCTGTGTGAACGATGACCTTAGAGCCTAGCAAGAATGCTCTGAACTTCCCGATGGCAAAAACTACCGCCAATAGTTCCTTCTCAGTGGTGGCATAGTTGATCTGTGCATCATCCAAGGTCCGACTCGCATAGTAGATAGCATGCAGCTTGTTGTCCTTTCTTTGCCCAAGCACAGCTCCAACCGCATGGTCACTAGCATCACACATGATTTCAAAAGGTTGGCTCCACTCTGGTGGTTGGATGATTGGGGCTGTAGTCAATGCGGCCTTGATCCTATTAAAAGCATCTAAACAAGCTTCATCAAATACAAACTCAGCGTCTTTACTAAGGAGACTTGTCAAAGGTTTTGCAATCTTTGAAAAGTCCTTAATAAAGCGCCGGTAAAATCCTGCATGACCAAGAAAAGCTATAATGGCTTTAACACAATTAGGAGGTGGAAGTTTCTCAATTATATCAATTTTAGCTTGGTCTACCTCTATTCTGCGTCCTGATATTTTGTGCCCAAGAACTATACCTTCGGTTACCATGAAGTGGCATTTTTCCCAGTTGAGAACAAGGTTCACAGCTTCACACCGTGCTAGCACTGTCTCAAGGTTAGCCAAAAAAATATCGAAAGATGTGCCATAAACAGAGAAATCATCCATGAATACTTCCATTATATGCTCAATCAAATCATGGAATATGGCCATCATGCATCTTTGAAAGGTGGCAGGTGCATTACACAAGCCGAATGGTAAGCGTCTGTATGCAAAAGTGCCATATGGACATGTGAATGTGGTTTTTTCTTGGTCACTCGGATGGATTGGAATTTGGAAGAATCCAGAATATCCATCCAAGTAACAGAAGTGCGTGTGCTTGGCAAGTCTTTCTAACATTTGATCAATGAATGGTAAAGGAAAATGATCCTTCCTAGTTGCTTTGTTCAACTTTCTATAGTCAATGCACATCCTCCATCCCGTGACGGTCCTTGTGGGTATGAGTTCTTCTCTTTCATTTTTTACCACTGTCATGCCTCCCTTCTTGGGTACTACATGAACAGCGCTAACCCAAGGACTATCCGAGATGGGGTAAATGATCCCTGCATCAAGCAACTTCAAAATTTCCCTTTTTACCACTTCCTTCATATTTTCATTTAGTCTTCTTTGTGGCTCTATTATTGGCTTATTATCCTCTTCTAACAGTATTCGATGCATGCAGAGGTTAGGATTTATACCTGTGAGGTCGTCAATGGTATATCCTATTGCCTTTTTGTGCTTGCTTACTATAGTGCGTACCTTCTCTTCTTCTTCCTGTGAAAGATCAGCTCCAACAATGATAGAAAAGGAAGAAGTTTCTGGGTTCAGATAGATATACCTGAGAGTCAGTGGTAGGGGTTTCATCTCCACCTTCGGGGCTCCTTCTGCAGGCTCAGGTGTGGAAATAGTCTCAGCCACAGGCTCAGTCTGTTGTTCTACAGCCTGACACTGTGCCTCATTTCCTGGGACTGTTTCTGCTGCTACCAGAAATTCTGCTACCTGCTGGAGGGCTGCCTCATCACCTTCAATGAGCCCATTGACTAAGCATCCCAGTAATTCATCATCATGAGTTTCCATAAGCTGGGATGCTTTGACTAGTGCATCTATAGGGTCTGGTACAGCGTCAACCATACAGCATTTCCCTGTTGCAAATTCATTCCTCTGCGCTTTTTGGACATTGAATTCCACCGTCTCTTCTCCAATGCGCAGTGTAAGCGTGCCATTTGTGCAGTCAATCATGGCTTCTGCTGTGGCTAAGAAGGGTCGTCCCAAGATGATGGGAGTCTTTTCGTCTTCTATCATGTTCATTACCACAAAATCTACAGGGATGTAGAAATTGCCTACCTTGACCGGCACATCTTCCAATACCCCCACTGGGTAGACAAGAGATCTGTCAGCTAGTTGAATGGTCATCCTTGTGGGTTTGATATCCCCAAGGTTCATATTTTCGGTAATGGAGAGTGGCAACAGGCTGACACTGGCTCCAAGGTCGCATAGGGCACCTTCAATCTTCTTATCCCCTATGTTGCAGGGTATCGTGAAACTCCTTGGGTCTGAACATTTCCTGGGTGGTCAGTCTTGTATGAGGGCACTCCCTTGGGCTGTCATTGCTACAGTCTCAAGATCATCAATGGTTCTTTTCTTTGTTAATATATCCTTGAGGAACTTAGCATAAGACGGCATTTGCGTGACCACATCACTGAATGGAACATTAACATAAAGCTTACTTAGCATTTCCTTGAACTTCCTGAATTGCTTCTCTAGTTTGGACCTGTGATACACTTCAGGGTATGGGAGAGGAGGTTGGTATGGTAGGACAGTCTGGGG
>JAKUCV010007301.1:105163-137494 GCA_028386065.3 Turnera subulata
GTGTGTCAGGATAGGCATGATGGGCAGCAAGTTGAATGGTGGATTGTGAGTTCCAAGGCACCCTTTGCAGAGGATAATTGTTCTTTAAGGAGATTCCCTTTGGATGTCATGTGCCCATTGCTCCTTTTCCTTCAAAGTGCTCTGGGAACGTCAGGAGAATGATTGTTTATGTTAGTGGAGCAGGTGGTGCAAGTGGCGACATTCTTTATTCTTTTTGCATTTTCTGGGTTTCTGCAGGATGCACAGCCTCACACTGTGGCTGAGGCTGTAGCAGTTCTCCTAAAATTCTTCCTTTAATTAATTCCTGCTTCTTGCCGATGGTGAGATGTCATGAGGACTTCTTGGATCGAAGTAAGGGCAATGAGATTCAGTATAAATCTAGTGATTTGAGGGTGGTTTGAGACCTCCAATTGAACTCTCGATGAACAACAGCCTCAGTCATAGCCTCAAGGGTTCTGTCACAGGCTCACGCTGTGCTGAGGCTGTATCTTCAAATTCTTCAATGAAATCCTCCCAAATTGATTGAAATGCACCTGAAATCACTAATTATGCAGTGAAGGATAGGAATACAGGAAATACGACGGAATTATGCATAGGAGGCATATAATCATGAAAGAATGAGCACATATCATGCCTGAAATCTTGCCTAAAACTATGCATATTTCGTGTGCATCAATGTTTTTCAGCCTCGGGTCTAAGTTTGTTCATTCGGAACATCGATGTTTCGTTGAGCAACATCGATGTTTTGCAGTCTCGGCTTTCTTGTTCCCCCTATCTTTCGGCTTAAATGAAGGGTACCTGCAAAACAACTTAGAAAATACTTCGACGCTCATCTCAGTAAAGGCAAGATAATAAAAATACACAAATTAGATCAATGTAGAGCCAGGGATTCTTAGTTCAATTCGAATTTTCGAAGAATAACTCTTTCTTTACGAATTTTGATAGTCTCGTCACGGCTTACGTCAGCAACTCTCTCGAGTATTCCACTTTCTTCAACACGAAATCTCATATATCTCCTTACCGTAATCACTTTGTGCTTATAAATACCAACCTCATGCTTGGCAAGGCATATCTCAAACCATGGATTCACCAATAAGAACGAGAATTACCTCCGACTCAGAGGAGTTAAGCTATACTTTTGGTGATCCTCTCTTTGGTGATTCTAATGTTGAGGAAAAGCCGAAGAAATGTCGCAAGTGGAGGAATGTCCCTGGTCATTTGGAAGACATGGCCATATCTCGCAAGCGTCAAAAGAAGCCGGTCACCAAAGAAACTGATGATCCGAAGGGCAAAGGGATAGCTCACAGTAGTACACCATTACAGACACTTGGGCATCTAAACTTAGCCCTGAAGAAGATCAGTTCTGCTGTGATGCAAATCGAGATGGCCTGTATGGGACTTTCCTCCCAGGTTGAGAATGTCCGCAAACATGTAAAGGAACTGGAGAAGCAAGTGACTTTATAGAGTGCTTCTATTGTAATATTTTATGAATAAATAAATAAGTAATTCCTTTTTCTTAATCAAGCTTGTTTTTAAACATAAATGGTAGGAATGATATAAGATCCAATAAAATCAAGCCTGTTATTAGTAACCAAAAAGAATATAAGTGGTGAAATCACGAATTTCTTGTAATAATAGAAATGGACTAATGCTACGTTTGGTCCCTGTGTTGCCCCTGGAAATTGGATTTCGTCCCTGTGTTGAGATTCGATCGTTTTTCATCCCTCTATTGACTCCGTTTTACATGTTTTGGTCTAAGGCGCCGGAATCCGGCAGCTGGTGCTGACGTGGCATGCTTTTTGGCTCCACATCAGCATATGTTGGACCCGCGTGTCAGGTCAAGCCAACAAACCGGAACGGCCCGACCCGACTGGTTCCCCCACCTAAAAGACTCGTCCAACCAAACCGAGTACACAATTAAATAAATAACTAAAAAAGAAATAGAAATAGGCATTAAAATAATTAAAATAAAATTCCTTTATAATAACAAAACAGAAATCCTAAAATGGAAATAATTATTTTTTATTCTTTTCCCTAATTCTTTTTTTCTTATTTTTTATTATCTTTTATTTTTCCCAAATTCATATTAATTAAAATACTGAATATCCGATTTAATTTTTAAATGCATGCTGAGTTTTTTTCGTATTAACAAATTTAATTAAACAGCTAAATCTATTTGCATCAATGGTTTAGTCAATTGAAATGTGCCCTGAGTTTTTTTGTTAGCATTTTTTGTTAGAAATAATAAAAAAAAAGGAAAACAACATTAATTAAGCAAAAAGTCAAGTAAAAAATTCCAATGATAAAACCAATAAACTATTAAACCGATCCCAAATCGTCCACTAGAAACCAGCCACCACCGCTAACCGCTGCCATGACAACCACCCCGTCCTCCTCCTCCTCTTCCTCCTCCATTGCCAACATCATGCTCATCAACTCAATCCCCTTCCCCTTCAACGCCGTCGACAGCACCTTCAGGTTCTTTGGCCCCTGGTACAGCACCGGCAACGAGCCCACCCGAACCGGACCTCCCCGAATCGACCACAACAACCACCACACATCCAGTTGCGTCCAAGATCGCCATCGACGACGGCGGGTGACGGATCAGAGGTGGTTCAGTCGCGCTCTCATCCTCCTAGATCTCGGCTTGTGTCTCACACAGCAGAGATTGCTGGCCCTCGCTTGCTGCTCCGCCGGCGGCAAGCTCTGCTCCTTCTCGGTGGTGTCGCGCCCAGATCGGCTGGTGGCGGTGTTGCCTGGCTGCAGCGTCAGAGGAGGGAAGGCGGCGGTCGAGAGCAGGGGCAAGGGCATCTCCGGCAGCGGCGGTCGCGAGCAGGGGCAAGGGCGTCTCCGGCAGCGGCAGTTTCAGGAGGAAACAAGGGAGGAGGAAGAGGAAGAAGGTTGGGTCGGCGGTGCTTGGGTGTTTTGGAAGGGTGATGAACAGTAGCCGGGTTCACATAAAATCAATAAATCGGTATTTTAATTAATATGAAAAAATAAAAAAATTAGTATTTTAATTAATATGAAAAAAATAAACAAATCAGTATTTTAATTAATATGAAAAAATAAACAAATTAATACTTTAATTAATATGAATTTGGGAAAAATAAAAGATAATAAAAATTAGGAAAAAAGAAATTAGATAAAAGAATAAAAAAATAATTATTTCTGTTTTAGGATTTGTGTTTTGTTATTAAAATGAATCTTTATTTTAATTACTGTGCACTCGGTTTGGTTGGACGAGTCTTTTAGGTGGGGGAACCAATCGGGTCGGACCGTTCCGGTTTGTTGACTTGACCTGACACGCGAGTCCCACGTATGCTGATGTGGAGCCAAAAAGCTTGCCACGTCAGCACCAGCTGCCGGATTCCGGCGCCTTAGACCAAAACATGTAAAACGGAGTCAACAGAGGGATGAAAAACGATCGAATCTCAACACAGGGACGAAATCCAATTTCCAGGGGCAACACAGGGACCAAACATGGCATTAGTCCTAATAAAAATCAAATATTCCTTGATAAAACGATGTTTATTATTTGTGTAAGCCAAAAATGACGTCATAATGCACGGCGAATTAATGACAATAATTAGCAACTACTTGTTCATAAACCCCACATGAGCAAAAGCGACTTTTGGGATTCGTATCCCTTTATTAAAGGGCCAAGATAGCCATAGTGAAGTAATAATGCATGTGAGAAGTGAACTAGAAAACACAAGTGTTTGTAGCCCGAAAACATGCAATGTGACAAGAGTAATAATGTAGACAGTGGTAAAGATTTTCAAAAAGAAGAGCCTTGAGGAGCGTAAACAATTTGTAGTTTTGTGAAGAGAGAGGTTTGCTTTACCGTTTATCGAAAAATAGGTAGGGTCTAGACTTTGAAAAATAGGTAATCGTATTTCTATAAAAGGCAAAGCAATGGTTAGTAAATAATCAAAAGCATTTTAAGAAAAATACAATTCAGAGAAAGAGAGATACACAAACCACATTAAGACAAAAATGCCTGCTCTATCATCTGTCTTCTTTGTTGAGGGAGCCTCCTTAGGAAGGAAGAATCGATTAGCCTATAGCCTGATAAATGAACAACAAGAGGAACTGCCAAATGAGCTTGGGAGGATGCCTCGTTTGGTCTTCATTGACGAGCTCTACTCGTCCCGGTTCTTTGTCACACCCATAGAGGAGACAATCTTCCTGGAGCACCAAAGTACCCTACGAGCTTCCTTCTACGGCTCGGCCAATGCCATCATGTTCTTCATCTCTAACAGACTTCAGGAGTTCAGGCTGGAGCCTTCTTGCCAGACTCTGAATGAGGACAGCTATTACCAAATTTCAATGACTGCTCAGAGCGTTCCGCGGGCAACTGGCTTACCACCCACTTGGCCAAAAGTTCGCCTTCTGGTTTGGAACTGCAGAGGAATCACTAGGTGCTCCCAAGAGTTCACATGAACCTTAAGAGATCTGAAGAACCAGTACAAGCCCAACATGGTTCTGCTCACAGAGACCTTATGGCAGCCTGAAGATAATCACGGTGTCATCCCGCTTCGTTTTCCTCCAGTGAACCGGTTCGAACTACATGGCCAAAACATTTCGGGCAGAATGTGGTTCTCTTGGAATGATACATTAGGATCAATATTGCTAATGATCCTAACAGTTTCAGAGTCATCGATGTACCCAACCGTTAAAACAAATAATAATAAAATATTTATGTTTAAGCATGTGTATTATGAATGTTCAATGATAAGCAAATGTTCCTTGACTTGATCTATTATGCTTGATGCGAAAAGGAAACTATCTTGTTCTCTCAGGTTGTAACATTTGGATATGAACCTACTACCCAAATTTTACTTTATGCAAAATTAATTCACATCTAAGCTCTTTTTCAACCGAGGTAAGATAGGATGCTCAAGACTATTATTACTCAAGAATGATATGTATGCAATAATAAATAAGCATTAATTAATTAAGTAAGCATTAAGAGCACTAATAAAAGTATACTAGAAAGAATAGAACGATTTCAACCAAAGGATGATTATTTTCAATATTACCACTCATCCTTGCATTTCTATAAGAATCAATCAAGAACTTGGATGCTTCTTTGATCATGTGCTTGGAGCATCCGCTATCAAGGTACCAAAGTACACTTGATGCCTTCAAGCATACCTACAAAGCAAATCAATGGGTTTTTGGTACCCAAATCTTTTTGGGTCCTTGAGTGTTAGGGGCATGCCGGTAATAAGCTTCTTCTTGTGCCCAATGTCTATGCCTAGTAAAGCAAACAGGAGCAATGTGTCCTACTTTATTACAATAGTGACAAATAACATTTGGATTATGCATCCTTCTAGGTTCATAATAGTTACTATCTTGCCTATGTTTGTGCAATTTACTCACCTTGTTTTCCTTAGGTTGAACCTTAGGCTTCCTAGATTTTGTCTCAAGTTTCTTCTTCTTAGGTTCATTTTTGAAACCTACTCCATGTTTAGTTGATTGCAAATTACCTAAGAGAGAATTTAAGTTCTTTTGAGGGGTGTTAAATTTCTTTAGGGTTGTTTCATGTTCATTAACTTGTTCTTTTAATGTCTCACATGATGAACACTCCCTAGTTTTTGTTTCAAGTTCTTCAACTTGTTCCTTCAATGACTTACATGATGAGCATTCCTTAATTGGACTTTCCGGTTTATTAGCACTCCTCTTTCTGTAAAACTAATTCTCTTCTTTAAGCTTTTCATCTTCACTTGACACTTTCTCCATATCATTTTCTAGAGTTGTAAGTTGTTTCTTTAAGCCCTTATTAGTTCTAGATGCCGAAATGTATTCACCATAAAGCTCATTAAATGCATCTTGCAATTCTTCAAAAGTAAAATCTTTGCTTGAGTAAGAAGTACTTAGCTCTTCCGGTTCTTCCTCTCGTGCCATGAGACATAGGTTGGCCGTTTCTTCTTCATCGCTATCGGATGATTCATCGCCGGAATCGCCTCCCCAAGAAATGTATGCCATTTGCTTCTTGTAGGGCTTCTTTTCTTTTCCCTCCTTTGCCTTGGAGCACTTAGGCTTGATGTGCCCAACCTCTCCACATCCATAGCACTTAGGTGGACCGGACGTCTTCCTTCCTTTCCTTTCAAATTCTTTTTTCATGAATTTGTGGAATTTACGGGTGACAAGTCCGAGTTCTTGATCGTCATGGCTAGAGTCCAAATCAGTGAGCTCTTGCGTCTTGGAGGTGGAAGCTTTGAGAGCTATGCCCTTCTTCTTTGGTTCCTGCAAAGAGGGTTTAAGAATAGTAGTTTCATAGGTTAGAAGGTTACCTCTAAGACCGTCAATGGTTGTGTTCGACGTCCCGATGTTTTCATAGATTGCGTCGGCTTTAGAGCGCCATTTGGGAGTGAGGCATCTAAGGACTTTTCTAACCAAGTCCTTGTCGGAGTAGACCTTCTTGAGAGCATGAAGGTTGTTTACTATTTTGGAGAATCGATCAAACATCTCCTCAATCCTCTCATTCTCCTTCATGCAAAAGAGTTCGTATTCTGCAGTGAGGGAGTCGATTTTGGCCTCTCGAACTTGATCGGTTCCTTCATAGGTTATCTCCAGCTTCTCCCACATTTCTTTTGCAGTTGTGCAGCAAGAGATTTTTCGATAATCATCGGGGTTGACTGCACAATATAGCATGTTGATTGATTTGGCATTGTTTTCAACCATCGTAATGTCTGCAGCATCATACTCCGCCTCTGTCTTTGTCACTATAGTGTCACCAACTTTTTTTGTTGGAATTTGCTCTCCAATCTTCATGATTCGCCAAAGAGCATAGTTGTTGGCTTGGAGGAAGATTATCATCCTCTCTTTCCAGTAGTTGTAGTTGGTGCCATCAAAGAGCGGTGGACGAGTGGTTGATTGTCCTTCGAAGAGTCCTGCATAATTACTTGAAGAAGCCATGGAAAGTTTCTCTCAAACGGTTAAGTCTTTCAGAGAGTTAGGCTCCGCTACCAATTGTTAGAATAGGTGCCCTACGCTAGAGGGGGGTGAATAGCATTTTTCGGACAAATTCAAAAACTTGCAGGAAATAAATGCGGAATTGAAAGAATAAGGACACACCAAAATTTATACTGGTTCACACACACAACTTGTGTGGCTAATCCAGTCCTCAAAGAGACTCTCTCGAAGATTTCACTATCTAGGTTAAGCTTCCGGGTGCTTAACAAACCGTATACAAAACTAGAGCTCGAGTCACACGAAACTCTACTTACTTGCTTGAAGATACCTCACTTCAAGACTTCTCACACAGAAAGAAGACACTCTTCCTATGAATTTGCTACAAGGGAACAATCCTCCCTTAAGGTGTATAACAACACTTAAATCACTCAAACGAAGGCTCTCTCAAAGAGTAGATATGAGTAACAAATAAAGCTCTATAATGGCAACTCTCAATTCTCAAGGAAATTGGCTCATAAAAATTGCAATGTATGTATGACAATTGATGCTTAAAATGTAGAGAGTTGATTGTTATTAAACAGAGGTGCAATAACTCTATTTATATGTCTCAAAACATGTATGACCGTTGTGGAATCAATCCAAAACACCTTTAGACAAGATAACATGGAATGCTGAAAGAGGTGTCTGCTCAAAACGGCACAACATCGATGTTTAAACTTAGAACATCGATGTTTGGCCAGTAAACTTGAATTATTGGACCAACGGTCATGAGAACATCGATGTTTACCAAGGGGACATCGATGTTTTGCCAGTAAATATGAATTATTGAGTCCAACGGTCACTAGAACATCGATGTTTACTCACCAAACATCGATGTTCATTTGGTTCGGCAAAATCATTTTAAAGTTGATCATCAGGGGAACATCGATGTTTACTTGAAGAACAACGATGTTCATTTGGTTCGGCGAAAACAATTTAAAGACATCAATAGATGAAACATCGATGTCTCAAATTTAGACATCGATGTTTTACTGTTGCGAAATATTTTTCAAGTACAACGGTCATGAGAACATCGATGTTTGGGATGCCAACATCGATGTTCGGAGCCACTGCCTGTTTTTGGAAAATTGTTTGAAGACAGGAACATCGATGTCTAAAATCAGAACATCGATGTTCATAGCTCAAAAAGCATTTTGATGATTGAAAGGATGTTATTGAATGCATGAGTAAAATTGATTTTGTTTTGAGCCAATGTCTTAGAATTTAACCTTTGTACAATTTGAGTTCCTAAATCTGCTTTCTTGTTACTTCAATTCTTGTGCTCTTTGCTTCTTGATTGATTTCTTTTTGCTTCATGATTGGCATCATTGTGAGTCATGCTTGGTTTGTCAATATCAAAACTCTGAAATGAGACAAGGAGGCATGAGTTCTAACAGACGTTAGATCAACAAAAGCGAGATAGTCTGTTTAAAGTTACAGAGATTGGACGAAAAAGCGCAGTATCAAAAGCTTGCTAACTTTACAGATTAAAAAGGCAGTTGAAAGAAAAAAAATTACCTTGCTTTTTGTCGGTAATATTCTACAAAGTCTCCAATTTGGGAGATAAATAACAGAAATAGGATATGTCCGGTTTACTTATTGAGGGTGAGAGTTGCAGAGATTCTACTTAAAAACAAGAAAAGAAAAAAAAAGTTGTACTATAATGAGAGTTTTAACAAAAATAAGCAAATCGGACCCGTAATATAAATTACAGGAGATGGAAGTGATGTGTATGATTTATACACATATTTGGGCTTTTAATTTAATAGTTTTAGGCTTTGATTTATTAATTTGTTCTTTATTTTATTAGCTTTTGATTTATTTTAGATAGAACATGAATCTTAATTCTGATATTAGATCATTGAAGCGAGTGTCTGTTTTGAATTAAGCGATTGGAGAAAAGCACGCAATTCCAATTTTTTTCCCAAAGAAAAGGCAATGGAAAGAGTAAAGGACCTTGGTTTTGTCTGTAAATAATCTTCAACGTCCCTAACCAGACTATAAATTAAAAAAACGAGATGCCGGACTTGTTGAAGAGGGTAGAAAGATTTGTTGGAAAACAAAATCGGGAGGATGTATCATAATTAAGACGTTAGATCAACGAAAGCGAGATAGTTTGTTTAAAGTTACAGAGATTGGACAAAAACGCCCAGTATCAAAAGCTTGCTAACTTTACAAATTAAAAAGGCAGTTGAAAGAAAAAAAAGTTACCTTGCTTTTTGTCGGCAATAATCTACAAAGTCTATAATTTGGGAAATAAATAACAAAAATAGGAGATGTCAGGTTTACTTACTGAGGAGGAGAGTTGCAGAGAATCTGCTTAAAAACAAGGAAAAAAAAAAGAAGTTGTACTGTAATGAGAGTTTTAAAAAAAAAAAAGCAAATCGGACCCACAATATAAATTACAAGAGAAGGAAGTCATGTGTATGATTTAGGTAAAATTTTTATTTTTGTATCCCTCCACTTTATCGATTTCACATTTGTTGTCCCACTTCGTTTTTTTCCTACTCATGTCGTCCCTAAATTCTTGATTTACTGGGTCACATAGTCCTTTTAACCTACTGCAGTAGGTTGGTAATTATGGTCCTTTTTAAATTCTTATTTGGATTAAATAAATACACCTCATTATGTTGAATTTTATTATTTCTAACCTTTTATTTTTTTCAAATATTAATTTCTAAAAATTTTTATTTTTTAATCTGGAAAAAAATTCCTTTTTCAAACTCTTCAAAAAAAAAAAAAAAAAAAGCCACCACCTTTGATTCCTGCACCTCCTCCAAAACCACCACCAAAACACCACCATCCCAACTACTCCACCTCCTTCCACACCCACCATCAACCTGTTGTCCACACAAAACCCGAGACTAGATCACCATGGATTTGCCCCCCAACAAACCCGAATCAACAATCATCCGAGCATAACCACCACCAAATTTCATTAACACAACAACCCCAAATGACACAACAACCACCATAGTATGACCCTTGACCTAGCCTGACAATTTTTACCGCCATGGACCCATCAAGGCAGAGGGCGGCGCGAGCGATTTCCATTGCTGGCGGTGAGATGAGGCGCCGGTGGTGCTTGCGAGGTGTGTGACAAGCACGGCGGTGGCTTTCCTTGGCAGCAAACAAACGGACGGGCCTTGTGAGGAGGAGAAAAGACTGGCGGTGGCGCTACTCATGGGGGCAGCAACGATGGTGGCAGTTATGGTGGTGGTGGTGTCGTCGGTGGGGAGTTGATGGGGAAGAAGGAGCAAACGGCGTCGTTTGTTCCTGCCTTCTTCCTTTTTTTTTCGTTGCAACTCAAAGGGTAGGAAGGATGGCTTCTAAATCTAACTGAGGCCCAAACAAATTATCAAAATGGTTTGTTTAATTTAGTTGGCGTCCTCCATTGTTTTCTTTTTTAATTTATAGTTTGGAATTAGATATGCCTCTCTCATTGTTTTTAGTGTTTTTTTTTTTTAATTTTGGTTAATTTTGTTCAATTTCGTTAACAGAATATTATAGAGGATTAGGTGAAATGAGGATCATATTTATTTTTTCTCAATGCATATTTAAAAATTAATATTTATTTTCAAAAAAATTCTAATTTGAATAAATATTTTTAAAGCTTAAATTTTGGAAAAAAATATAGAAAAGGATAAGAAGAATAAAAATTGTGCAGATCATGGACCCAACTGCCACGTGTTAGTTTCACAGCTACCAACCTGCAACAGCAGGTAAAAAGGACCACGTGACCCGCTAAATCAAGAGTTGAGGGACGACATGAGAGAAAAAAAAAAAGCAAAGAGGTTAACAAATGCAAAATCAATAAACTGGAGAGACACAAAAAAAAAATTTACCTTATGATTTATACACATATTTGGGCCTTTAATTTAACAGTTTTGGGCTTTGATTTATTAATTTATTCTTTATTTTATTAGCTTTTCATTTATTTTGGATAGAACATGAATCTTAACTCTGATATTAGATCATTGAAGCGAGTGTCTGTTTTGAATTAAGCGATTGGAGAAAAGCACGCAATTCCAATTTTTTTTCCAAAGAAAAGGCAATGGAAAGAGTAAAGTACCTTGGTTTTTTTGTAAATAGTCTTCAACGTCCCTAACCAGACTATAAATTGAAAAAAAAAAAAAACACGAGACGCCAGATTTGTCGAAGAGGGTAGAAAGATTTTTTGGAAAACAAAATTGGGAGGATCTATCATAATTACGACATTCGATCAACGAAAGCGAGATAGTCTGTTTAAATTTACAGAGATTGGACAAAAACGTGCAGTATCAAAAGCTTGCTAGTTTTACAGATTAAAAAGGCAGTTGGAAGAAAAAAAAAATTACCTTGCTTTTTGTCGGGTATAATCTACAAAGTCTCCAATTTGGGAGATAAATAACAAAAATAGGAGATATCAGGTTTACTTATTGAAGAGGAGGGTTACAGAGATTCTGCTTAAAAACAAGAAGAAAAAAAGAAGTTGTACTGTAATGAGAGTTTTAACAAAAATGAGCAAATTAGACCCACAATATAAATTACTGGAGATGGAAGTGATGCGTATGATTTATACAAATATTTGGGCCTTTAATTTAATAGTTTTTGGCTTTGATTTATTAATTTATTCTTTATTTTATTATCTTTTCATTTATTTTGGATAGAACATGAATCTTAATTCTGATATTAGATCATTGAAGCGAGTGTCTGTTTTGAATTAAGCGATTTGAGAAAAGCACGCAATTCCAATTTTTTTCCCCAACGAAAAGGCAATGGAAAGAGTAAAGTACCTTGGTTTTGTCTGTAAATAATCTTAACGTTCCTAACCAGAATATAAATTAAAAAAAAAAAAACACGAGACGCTAGATTTGTTGAAAAGGGTAGAAAGATTTGTTGGAAAACAAAATCGGGAGGATCTATCTTAATTAATAAGTTAGATCAATGAAAGCGAGATAGTCTATTTAAAGTTACAGAGATTGGACAATGATAACATCTAAATGTTAGTGTTTTTATGATGGTTTTGAATTGCTTTTACTATATTTTCTGTATCAGTTATGTGTATAATCTTTATATTATTGTGTTTTTTCATGCATTGTATCCATTAGTACTTCAATTTTGCTGATTAAGTGTTTTTATCAGGAATTTATTATTTTCATTGAAGAATGGAAGCTTTTTAGTCTAGTTTGGAAACCAGGCCCAATTTAGGAAACTTTTGCAGTGAGCATAGCCGACTATTTTGAAGATTTCAGGAGTTCTAGACATCAAAATTAAGTTAGACCAATTGGAGACGAAACCAGGCTTCCAGAGATTTCTATGGATTAAATTTCATAATTTTTGGACGAGCCTACAAGGAGCAATAATTATTTTAATCCAGCCCAGAATGCAGATTTTTCTGTGCCGACCCAGGCTCAGTCTTTCGGCCATATCTTGAGCTACAGAAGTCTAATTGAAGTTTTCTCTTTATGCAAAGAAATCGGAGAGAATTATCTAAAACTTTTTAGAAGAGCCCAATGCCCAGTTCGGACGTCTTATAGGAGTAAAGTGACGTGCAAATTTCGGGTCAGAAAATAGCCAAAAGTCCAACTTGGAGTGCAAGTCAAGAATTCAATTTCTATTCAAAGAAGGAGAGCCCCACCGACTTCCAACAGCTAAATTCAGTATAAAAGGACCCCTTAGGTCGACATATTCAGGAGGCAAAAAGTCAGAGGGCGAAGCTCTACCGAATTGGTTAGTTATTAGGTCACACACACTAGTAGGGTTAGGGTTTCTACTCTTTTGGATCCTCTAGGTGGTGCCGAATTCCTCATCCAATTTCAAAGGTTATTCTCCACAACAATTCAACATTTTTCCAGCAAGATTTGAAGATTTAAAGTCACAGAATCACCATTCCAATTGCAACAGAAATCGACACCAGGAGAGCACAAGTCGACGCCACCATCATCCAACCAAACCAGCCAGCCGACTTTACTACTTCTTCCTCTTTTCGACTTTCTTTCTGTTAAATTGTTTACTTGATGAATTCTTGTGAGATTTTGATGATTTTATATTTTATTATGATGAACTAATTCTCTAATCTAGGATTAGGGATGTAGCCAATTACTTCTATGGTTTTATTATCTATGGATTGATGTTTACTCAATTGATTGTGTTGATTGTTCAATCTATGTATGCCGAATTACCTATCTACTTTGGATTGATTCTTATTGATTGCAACATACGAGAGCAGTGTGATTTATATGATGATACCTAGAAGAACATAGATTGATTGATGCTAAAATATGCGAGAGCTGATAGTTTCTTAGGGCTTGATTGATTGTTTTGTGCTTAATGAGTTTAGTATGGATGCTAGGCTATGCGAGAGCTAGGTAGTAATCTTTGCTGAATATTTGATTCTGTAAGTAACCGGGCATGTAAACTTGATAAATAAAATGCAGCGGAAAGACCCGAAACTCATGGAGGATCCATGTGAAACAGAGTAAACCGAATAACAAAAATTCGTACCTGGATTGGTCGAGTTCTTTCACTCAACTGTTGAGCCGAATCAGCTAGAACCGGACAGAAATTTGACTCCTCTACGGTATCCACACGAACCGTCAATAACTAGCCAGCAACCATCTCACGATCACCAACCCGAGCACTCCCGAACCGCAGTGCTAGCTACAGAATTCCGGGAGCTAGAACTTGTGTTTGATGTGTTACTTTCTTTCTCAAAGAAAGGGGTGTGTGTGTGTTCTTACAAGTCTAAAAAACTCTCTCAAGTCTCAAAACCAGAATGAATGAACTTACAAGCATAATCTAATTATGCATACACTAATCCCACTCAACAATAGCATGAGACAATGGCCAACACCCTTGGCCCATCATGATTAAGATTCCACCATTATCAAGTCTAATCATGTCTCCACTTTACATTAATGGAATTACGCATCACAAGGCATCTAATCTGGTTCAATAATTCAGACAATTAGCGAACCAAATCAATCCAAAACGACCATGGTCCAACCGCTTGGTCCAACCATGGTCCAACAACCTAGTCGAACCATGGTCCAACCATGGTTAAACCACCAGCTCGAATCAACAGTTCTAAGTGTGTAACCCTGTAGGCACTTGTAATGTTTGGCAATAATTGTAAACTCATTTACAATTATAAACAATGAGCGGCGTCTAGCAACACATCATTGCTACCCAAACGACAAGATCAGTACTGATTCAATATGCCTCGGAAACATGTCATTATCCTTTCGTCACATTATCAAGATTAAACACGAGACATGGAATAAGTCAATCTCGTATATGTTTAATCTAAGTTTCTTGATCCCCGAGTTAACTGTGTAAAGCGGATACTAATGATATCACCATATCACATAATCCGAGCATGACCATGCATTTACAGTTCAACTCTATCAAGAGGCCATCTGATAATATACCCGTTATATGGGTAGGACGAATCCCATCTTGATCATACAAAACCCACTACACATTTATCATATACCCAATGAATACACTTAGGTCTACTCATTTATGAATAGCCAAGAGTAATATCAAAGTATATGACTCACATGTTGGGAACCTTGATGATCTCAGGTCTAAGGACAATACATATAAGAATCACTAATGACAATCATATAACGTTCCATGTAGTGTTCTTATATCGGGTCGGTCCAGTCCACAAGTTTTCTAACTTGTACCCGTATGTAGAATTCATATCTCATATAATTCTCAACATACGCTAGTCTTAATTTATTATTACAACCCATCCATAATAATAATCGACTAGGGACATTTAAGAATATAAAAAAATCTAGGGTTATAAATATGTGCAAGCGTTTATCACATAAACATATTTATTGGAATAACCTTAATGTATATACATGACTACATACAATCATCCAATGATTGGCTTTTGGGCATATTACACTAACAGATTCAACATGCGAGAGCTGAGGATTAAGACATTAGAAACAATTTCCCACAATCACACATCAACATAGATATCGACATCCATAAATAATAAACCTAGAAAGTAATTGTGTGAATTCCGATTTCCTAGATTACTTTAGATATTGATAGAACTTTAATTTAGATTAAGTTTGCAATTTTATTTCTTTTTTTTTAGCCTAGTCGACATCACCTACACCATCTTTTAATTGATTTGCCTAGATAATCATAAGTTGTAATTTAGATAGTACTTATTTCTCTTGTTCCGTGGATCGACCTTGATTAGACTACTACACTACATAGTACACTGTACAGTTGCAGTTAAAAAATTTTGCATTTACTCGTGAGTTATTTGTGTGTCGTGTTGTAAATTGATCAAAAATTATAAATTTGAAAATTCCCGCATAAAAATAACGCATCAAACAAAAACGCACAGTATCAAAAGCTTGCTCACTTTACAGATTAAAAAGGCAGTTGAAAGAAAAAAAAATTGCCTTGCTTTCTGTCGGCAACATTATACAAAGTCTCCACTTTGGGAGATAAATAACAGAAATAGGAGATGTCAGGTTTACTTATTGAGGTGGAGGGTTGCAGAGATTCTGCTTAAAAACAAGAAAAAAAAAAGAAGTTGTACTGTAATTAGAGTTTTAACAAAAATAAGCAAAACGGACCAACGGAGATGGAAGTGATGTGTATGATTTATACACATATTTGGGCCTTTAATTTAATATTTTTAGGCTTTGATTTATCAATTTGTTCTTTATTTTATTAGCTTTTCATTTATTTCGGATAGAACATGAATTTTAATTCTGATATTACATTATTGAAGCGAGTGTCTGTTTTGAATTAAGCGATTGGAGAAAAGCACGCAATTCCAATTTTTTTTTTCCCAAAGAAAAGGCAATGGAAAGAGTAAAGTATCTTGGTTTTGTCTATAAATAATCTTCAACGTCGCTCACCATACTATAAATTAAAAAAACACAAGACGCTAGATTTGTTGAAGAGGGTAGAAAGATTTGTTGGAAAATAAAATCGGGAGGATCTATCTTAATTAAGACGTTAAATCAATAAAAGCGGGATAGTCTGTTTAAAGTTATAGAGATTGGACAAAAACGCACAGTAACAAAAGCTTGCTAACTTTACAGGATAAAAAGGCAGTTGAAAGAAAAAAAAATTACCTTGCTTTTTGTCGGCAATAATCTACGAAGTCTCCAATTTGGGAGATAAATAATAGAAATAGGAGTTGTCAGGTTTACTTATTGAGGAGGAGGGTTGTAGAGATTCTGCTTAAAAACAAGAAAAAAAAAGTTGTACTGTAGTGAGAGTTTTAACAAAAATAAGCAAATCTTGTTGACAAAAAATTAGGGTTAATCACCTCCTAATGCTTATTTGTGATTAAACATGTTAATTATCTGGTTTTGATGACTAACAAATTACAAGTGTGTTGCTAGCTTTGCTTGTGTTGATTTTCGCTTGCAGAAAAATTATGGTTTCTGCCGATACCATATCTTGGACACATGACATATGATTTTTATCGATACCATATCTTGGATACACGATATATGGTTTTTATCGATACCATATCTGCGAATCTGTCACTTTCAACTTTTTGTGCAAGTTGCGTGTGGTCCTGCAAGCATTTAAATCCCACTTCCAGCCGTTTGAATTGATGAACAAGTAAGAGGGAAGACTTTATGGAAGTGCAAAAGATGTTCCCACCTAACTCCCACTCAACTCCAGAAGGTGGTCCAAACTTTCCAGATTTGGTAATACTTTGCAACCAAGGAGTTGACATGCATAACGGCACCAAATTGAAGCTTTTATTGAACTGAAGCCTACTAGAGTACAAGAAGCCGTTGCAGGAGCTTATCCTCCACACTCAGATTCTATAAAGAGGTTCGTTTACACCTCTAGAAGATAATCCCAGCTATTGTGCAAAATTTGAGTGTATACTTGAGCAAAAAGATTTGGTATTTGATCTGGTTTTTCTGCTTACAGTGCGAATCTGTTTCAAGGGGTAATTTGTAAGCAAGGCTTGGTCTATTTGTGCTGGGTACTCAAGTTTAGGATTAGTTTTGAGGGTAGGTTTAAGCTTAGCCTGTGAAAAGCTTGTGTAGGCTAGAGTTTAGCCTGTAAAAAGCTTGAGTAGATTAGAGCTTAGCCTGTGAAAAGCTTGTAAATGTTCGAGCTTAGCCTAGAAAAGCTTGTGTTTGTAAAGGTTAAGGTTGATCCCGCAAAAATCTAAGTACAGTGAGTGTTTGAAATCCTTTAGGAAGGAACCTTTAGGTAGTGGAGCACTTGGTGAGGGGCAACCACTCTAAATCATCTGTGTTCAACTTTCTCTCTCTCTCTTTACTCTATACACTCTCTAAGTACTCGAAAGATTTGGTATCACAAAAACCAAATCTCTCGGCAAAGATTTGGTAGTGCAGAAACCAAATCTCTCTGTCCGAAAAAGTTTTTAAGCCTAATTCACCCCCCTCTTAGGCACTTGTGGACCTACAATTGGTAGCAGAGCTGCGTTCTCAGTTCAAATGAGTAAAATCTAGAGACAAAGATCATGGCTTTCGAGGGTACAAGCGTAAACGAGGCACCATACTTTGATGGGGCAAACTTTGATTATTGGAAGTTTCGCATGAAGATCTTCCTTGAAGGAAAGGACATTTAGTTGTGGCATATTGTCCAGAAACCTTATAACATGCCAAACAGTCCTATGCATCTCTGTACTGATGATGAGATGAAGAGAGCAAAGCTTGATGCTCAAGCCAAAAATGCTCTATTGTGTGGAATCAGTGAAAGTGAGTTTCAAAGAGTTAGATCTTGTGAAACCGCTCATGAAATCTAGAGATTATTGTGCATTACTCATGAAGGCACAAATCAAGTTAAGGAATCAAGGCTCAATCGTTTAATACGAGAATATGAGCTCTTTGAAATGGTTCATGGAGAAACCATACATGCAATGGACACTCGCTTTACTATACTTTGCAACAATCTTGCATCACTTGGCAAAGTGATGACACATAGAGAAAATGTTGTAAAGATTCTGAGATCACTTTCCAAAGAATGGAAACCTAAAGTGGCTGCCATTGAGGAAGCTCAGAATTTGAATTTGCTATCTTATGATGAGCTCATTGGCAAGTTAATTTGTCATGGTGACAAAATTGAACCAAAGAGGAAGGATGTCGCTTTGAAGGCTCAAGAACCAAATGATAACGATGATAGCGACTCCGATGTGGCTCTTCTTACTAGGAGATTTGCTAGGTACCTTAAGATGAAGAAGCAACCCAGTAGGAAGAATCTTAAGGTTACAAAAGCCAAAGAGCCCAAGAAAGATCCACTGATGTGTTTTGGGTGCAATCCTCCAGGACATATCAAGTCCGAATGTCCTTACCAAAAGAAGGACAGATCTGGTTTTTCAAAAACCAAAGGGAAGAAGGCTATGATTGCGTGGGATGATTCAGACTCCTCAAATGATTCCGATGTCGAGGAGGAGACAAATCTATGCTTCATGGCCCAAGAAGATTCTGAGGTAACAGACTCTACCGATCTAAATCTTGATGAATTTCTTGATGATTTTGAAGAATTGCATGTCAAATACAAGCAAGTAGTTAAGAAAAATAAAGAGTATAAAAAGAAACTTGATTTGCTTGAATTTGATGAGGAATCCTATAAAAAGAAAAATGAGAAACTTAGGCTAGCTAATACTGATGCTATGAAAGTAAGTGAGGACTTAAAGGCTGAGAAACTTGCTCTAAAGAATGCTTATGATGAACTTGAGAAGGGATATGCTTGTAAGAATGATATGTGTAAAGTTCTTGAAAATGAGAAAGGTGTACTTGAGAAGCATATCACTGATCTAAAATCTTCTCTAGAGAAGTTTACCGGTAGTACCAATAATCTGAATATGCTATTAGGACAATAAAGAAATCCTATGCAAAAAGAAGGATTAGGTGCTACATATTTGGTTGCTGAGAAACCAAATCATACTGTGCGATTTGTAAGAGCAGAATCTAGTGTGCCTTACAAACCTGACACTTCACACTTGAGTCGAGATAGACCACATAAGTATGTCAACAACTATACATCTAGGTCAAGTATGTTAAATCTGGTCGCTAGAAAATCAAATAGGAAGAACATGCCATACAGACCAAATCTGGTTTTTAACAAACCAAATCGTAGAATGCATTCACATGGGTTTAGAAGAAACACTTATGAACACTCTTCTAGGAATTATATGCATACACATTATCATGCAACACGAATTACTTGCTATTACTGTGGAAAGTATGGTCATGGCATCAAAGCTTGCTGGATTAAAAGGAGGAGTGAAAATGTTAGAAATGTGTGGGTTCCAAAAGGAACCAGATCTAACCCCACAGGACCCAAATTAGTTTGGGTACCTAAAACCTAATTATTTTCTATAGGTGATAAGGGATGAATGGATCCTAGAGAGTGGATGCTCAAGGCATATGACAGGAGAAGTATCCATGTTTTCATCCCTAACCATGAAAGATCGAGGAAAAGTAACTTTTGGGGACAACTCCAAAAGATAAATTCTCGGGTTTGGTAACATTGACTCTACTTCATGTATTGAACATGTTTTATTAGTTGATAATCTCAAATACAATTTGCTTAGTGTGAGTCAACTATGTGATAAGGGTTTTAAAGTCACTTTTGAAGCGTCTAAATGCTTAGTCAGTTCAGTAGATGAAGATGTGGTATTTACTAGTACCAGAAAAGGAAATGTCTATTCTATATGTTTTGATAATGCTACTAACTCTGAGCTTAAGTGTTTAAGTGCAAGAACAGAAACACCAACCTTATGGCACAAGAGGCTAGGGCATGCCAACTTGGACCTTATCTCCAAATTATTAAGGAAGATGTTGGTAAATGGTTTACCTGTACTAAAATATGAAAAAGAGGCTACATGTCGTGCATGTCAGCTGGGTAAACAGGTTAAAAGTTCCTTTAAAACCAAGCATGCTATTTCTACATATAGATCTCTAGAGTTACTGCATATGGATTTGTTTGGACCCATGAGAACCATGAGTATAGGTGGTAAAAGATATGTTTTTGTTATTGTTGATGATTACTCAAGATATGCATGGGTTATATTTCTTGCTCATAAGGATCAAGCACGTGATGAGTTTAGTACTCTTGTTAAATGTTTACAAAGTGAAAAAGGGTATAAAACCTCAAAAATTAGAAGTGATCATGGAGGAGAATTTGATAATCATGCCTTCAAATAATTCTGTGAGCAAAGTGGCATAGTACACACTTTTTCGACTTCTAGAACACCCCAACAAAATAGGATTGTTGAAAGGAAGAATCGAACCTTGCAAGAAATAGCTAGAACTATGCTTAATGAGCATAAGTTACCAGCATATTTCTGGGCAGAGGATGTGAACGCAGCATGCTACATTTTAAATAGAGTCTCTATGCGTCCTATAATTGAAAAGACACCCTATGAGATTTGGTATGGGAAGAAACCAGATATTTCTTACTTTCGGGTCTTTGGGTTTAAATGCTATATTTTGAATACAACGGATAACCTGGACAAGTTTGAAGAAAAATCTGTTGATGGTATTTTCCTTGGGTACTCTACAACTAATAAAGCTTATCGTGTCTATAATAAGATAAATAAGGTTGTTGAAGAAACCATGTATGTTGTTTTTTATGAAACAGACCCGTGTGATCCAAGTGTAGAAGAAGATGCAGATGGTACTCTTGATGCTCAACCACAGGTTACTAACATTGATATCCCATCTAATGAAAAGGATGAAGAACTACCTGCATTGGTTCCACATGATGCAACACAACAATAACATGACAACCTGCCTGATCTGGTTGCGGAAAAACCAAATGTCACTACACATGCTTCAACTTCACAACCCGCTCCTCAAATTATCAGAGCACCTAGAGGACTCTGAACTGATGCTATTCTTGGTGACATCACTGGAGGAGTAACCACAAGGTCATCCATACAGAATGTGAACACACACCTTGCATTTTTATCACAAATTGAGCCCACGCACATGATTTCATTCAAGATGAAACTTGGGCCAATGCTATGCAAGAGGAACTGAATCAGTTCAAAAAAGTGATGTGTGGGAGCTAGTACCTATACCACCTGAATACCCTACCATTGGGACAAAATGGGTTTACAGAAACAAACTTGATGAATCCGGTATCGTGGTATGAATCAAAGCAAGGTTAGTTGCTCAAGGCTATAATCAAGAAGAGGGTATTGATTATGATGAGACTTTTGCTCCTGTTGCTAGGTTAGGATCTATTCGCATGCTACTTGCCTTTACATTTTTTAGATCATTTAAATTATATCAAATGGATGTTAAGAGTGCATTTTTAAATGGCTTTATTATGGAAGAAGTCTATGTTGAACAACCACCGGGGTTCGAATGCTATGAACATCCAGATTATGTTTACAAACTTAAAAAGGCACTATATGGACTAAAACAAACTTCTAGAGCATGGTATGATAGACTAAGTTCTTATCTTGTATCTAAGGGTATAAGGAGAGGCAAAGTTGATTCAACTTCATTTGTCAAAATATGCAAAAATCATGTGATCATTGTGCAAATATATGTTGATGATATTTTATTTGGTGCTACTATTGATCTTCTTTGTAAGGACTTTGAGAAACTTATGCATAGTGAATTTGAAATAAGTATGATGGGTGAACTTACCTACTTTCTGGGATTTCAAGTTAAACAACTCGATGGTGGCATCTTCATAAATCAAGCAAAATATATCCGCGAGTTGCTTAAGAGATTTGGTATGGAAGAAACCAAATCTAGTCCTACATCTATGAGTACGTCGACTAAACTTGGCAAGGATGTGAATGGTAAGGATGTTGATATCAAATTGTATCGAGGCATGAAAGGTAGTCTTCTGTATCTTACTGCTACCAGACCTGACATCATGTTTAGTGTATGTCTATGTGCTTGATTTCAATCTTGTCCTAAAGAATCTCATCTTAGAGCAATAAAGCGTATTTTTAAGTACTTGAAAGGTACACCATCATTAGGATTATGGTATCCCAAAGTTGATGCTTTTACTCTTACAAGCTATTCAGATGCAGACTTTGCATGATGTACCTTGGACAGGAAAAATACAAGTGGGACATGTCAATTACTTGGACAATCCCTTGTGTCATGGTCAAGCAAGAAGCAAAATTTGGTTGCTACATCTACCACAGAAGTTGAATATGTGGCGGCTGGAGTATGTTGTGCTCAAGTTCTATGGATGAAGCAAACTTTATCTGATTATGGACTAACCTTCAATTATACGCCTATCTATTGTGATAGTTCCAGTGCAATCAATTTGATCAAAAATCCTGTGCAACACTCTCGGATAAAGCATATTGAAGTTCGACATCATTTCATCCAAGATCATGTGTTGAAGAAAGATGTGGCCATTGAGTTCGTAAAGACTGAAAATCAACTTGCTAATATTTTCACAAAGCCACTCAAAGAGGAGCAATTTACAAAAATCAAACTTGAGCTTGGAATGTGCAATCTACCTTAAAAGTCTGTGAGTTAACCTGGTTTCTGCAAAAACCATATCTATGCTTATATGTTCATGCATCACATTAGACTATTGCATTCACAACACTTGCACACATTCACTATGCATTCAAGCAAATGAGGACATTTTCAAAAGGTGTTCGAATCATCAGAGGTACTGAAGGAAAATTTGGGAAGTTCTGGTTTCAAAGGAAACCATCTACATGCTGTTACCATGGAAATATGTTTTTTGGGAAAAAAACATATCTATTGTAGACAACGGTTATTAACCAGAGGTCAAAAGAAAAGGCAAAAGACAAGGCAGTTGAACTCTGAAAAAGGCAATTACCTTTTTATGCTTCCCACACATGTCAGAGGAAACAAAGAGAAGTGGAGAAGTTATTGCAAACCGCTCTCTATAACCCGTGACTTAAACACTCTCTCTCTCCTACATTATCTCTTCGACAAACATACACCTGAGATTATCTCTTGCTAAAACTCTCTCAAATTCAGAAACCCTAAACACCCAAAAGATGAAGTCTGCCATGGAAGCCAACGCCTCCAAACACCTAAAACAACAATCTCCCCATGAATAAAGCCGTAAAAGTGGGTGAAGATCTGGTCGTTGAAAAACCAGATAAAGTGAAAAAGGGAATTGCTGTCACTTGTGATGAGTTATTATCGAACAATATGACTAAGCTGAAGATGCACTCTGATAAGTCTATGACTGCTGAAACTGTGGTCTCCATGAAGAGAAAAAGAGGAAAGAACACTGATTCTGAGGAAAATGCAAGTCTTAAATCTGCAAAGGAGGATCTGGTAGTTGAAAAACCGGATCTTAAAGAGAATCCTGCGCATGACGAAGAAGATGAGTCTCTTGAATCATCAAAGAAGAAAGCAAAAGTTAGCAGCCAAGCTGAGGAGGATGAAAAATTGATAAAGAAGGAGGATGGATCATTAGAATTCGAGACTCTCACCCCAACTTATAATGTTACCTTAAAGGATTTTGAAGCTCTCGAAGTCACATCCATCTTGAAACACTACAAGCTTGACATTCTGGCAACCTTGCAGACACCAGCTGATGAAGAACTTGTTATTGAATTCTACAAGAACCTGCAGATAAAGAAGGTTGGTGGTGAAGTTTTGTATGTAGAAAGCAACATTTGGGGCAAGAAGATCACTGTCACTGCTGATCTTAACCGAGAGATACTGAAATTAAAGAAGGGGTCCATCAAGCACTACGACACAAATACTGGTAGGTGTATGAACATTAAAGGAGCTCCATCTTACAGTCAACAGGTTAGAATTATTTGTGAACTATTCACAAAAGCCACCTATCAACAATCAAACCCTTTGGCTCGAACCTTGATGTATATAATCACCAGAGTCATCCTGCCACGTCCTTGGCACCTGGAAGAAATCAAGAATGCTGATTTGTGGTTAATTGTCTGCCTAATGCACAAAAGTCAAATTTGTTGGGCACATCAAATACTGCATCATATTGCCTTGTATCAACCAAGGAGTCACGGCTTGTTGATCACGCTGATTGCAAGAAAGTATGGTGTGAACTCCTCAAAATCACCCATACTGATGCCTCTTCCACCCATTAATCGGTTGACTTTGTCCAAAATATGCATCAAGCTGAATGACGAGGGACAATATGAGGTAATCAGGGTTGGAGCAAGTGCTACGGAGACTCAGCTGGATAACCTTACTACTCGTATGGGTCTTATGGAATCTGATCTTGCCGAACTTCGTGATGAGGTACGGGATTTCAAGCTAGACATAATGGAGCAGATTGAGAACATTCTTACCCGATTTTCTCCTCCAGCATCCTCTGATGATGACTGAAGCCTTTTCAGATCTGATGCTTATATGATTCATGCATTGCATCTTGGTTCTTTTCCTTGGTTCTGCTTATTGGTTCTGGTTCTATGGTTCTTATTTTGGGTCATTTTTTAATATTTCTCTATCTTTTTGGATATTATGGTTACATACTTGAATATTGCTCTTTTAAATGTTTACATCTGCATGATCTTTGCTACATTCCTATACTATCTACTCCCTTTCTGTTGATGCCAAAAGGGGGAGAAATTTGTTTTGTGTTGATTAACTTATGCAGGAACATCGGTTATGGTTTTTGCGAGAAACCAAAATTATGGAACAATGTGCACGTGTTGTACATCTGTGCAGGCACTAATCAAAAGCATTGGTTGATGCTACTACTGATGTGATATGGTTGATGTTAAAACCATATATGTCTTATGCAGGAAGTGTTACTACTAATGTGATATGGTTGATTTTAAAACCATATATATGTCTTATGCAGGAAGTGTGGAGCTGAAAATCTGGTTTTTGACCACACTTAAGTCTATGATTTGGTTTCTGCCAAAAACCAAACTTTATAATAATGAATGCTGTGCGACTTCGTATCGATTATTATGCATTCAACTAATCTTTTGTGCAGAAAGTCGAAATTAAAAGGGGAGATACATGATTGGCTTGTGTATGCCAATATGTATATTCCCAAAGAAAGCTTTATATGTTTTTTCTGAACTTATCCTTGTTGAATTACAAAAATGATTTCAAAAGAGGGAGCAACAAAACAGGGGGAGGTTCGAGTAAATTATGTGAATATTTTTTGAATCCTTGTTATATGAAAAATTAACACAAATTTATCATCATAAAAAAGGAGGAGATTGTTGACAAAAAAATAGGGTTAATCACCTCCTAATGCTTAACTGTGATTAACCATGTTAATTATTTGGTTTTGATGACTAACAAATTATAAGTGTGTTGCTAGCTTTGCTTGTGTTGATTTTTGCCTGGAGGAAAATTATGATTTCCGCCGATACCATATCTTGGACACATGATATATGGTTTTTATCGATACCATATCTTGAATATACGACATATGGTTTTTATTGATACTATATCTGCGAAGCTGTTATTTTCAACTTTTTGTGCAAGTTATGTGCGGTCCTGCAAGCATTTAAATCCCTCTTCCAGTCGTTTGAATTGATGAACAAGTAAGAGGGAAGACTTTATGGAAGTGCAGAAGATGTTCCCACTTAACTCCCACTTAACTCTAGAAGGTGGTCCAAACTTTCCAGATTTGGTAATACTTTGCAACCAAGGAGTTGACATGCATAACGGAACCAAACTGAAGCTTTTATTGAACTGAAGTCGACTGGAGTACAAGGAGCCGTTGCAGGAGCTTATCCCCCACACTCAGATTATATAAAGAGGTTCGATTACACCTCTGGAAGACAATCCCAACTGTTGTGCAAAATTTGAGTGTATACTTGAGCTAAAAGATTTGGTATTTGATCTGGTTTTTCTGCTTACAATGCGAATCTGTTTCAAGGGGTAATTTGTAAGCAAGGCTTGGTCTAGTTTTTTTGGGTACTCAAGTCTAGGATTAGATTTGAGGGTAGGTTCAAACTTAGCCTGTGAAAAGCTTGTGTAGGCTAGAGCTTAGCTGTGAAAAGCTTGTGTAGGTTAGAACTTAGCCTGTGAAAAACTTGTAAAGGTTCGAGCTTAGCCTAGAAAAGCTTGTGTTTGTAAAGGTTAAGGTTGATCCCTCAAAAACCTAAGTCTAGTGAGTGTTTGAAATCCTAAAGGAAGTAACATTTAGGCAGTGGAGTACCTGATGAGTGAGAACCACTCTAAATCATCTGTGTTCAGTCTCTCTCTCTCTCTCTTTACTCTGTACCCTCTCTAAGTACTCGAAAGATTTGGTATCATAAAAACCAAATCTCTCGGCAAAGATTTGGTAGCGCAGAAATCAAATCTCTCTGTCCGAAAAAGTTTTTAAGCCTAATTCACCCCCCTCTTAGGTACTTCTGGGCCTACAATTGGTAGCGGAGCTGCGTTCTCAGTTCAAATGAGTAAAATCCAGAGACAAAGATCATGACTTTCGAGGGTACAAGCGTGAACAAGGCACCATACTTTGATGGGGCAAATTTTGATTATTGGAAGTTTCGCATGAAGATCTTCCTTGAAGGAAATGACATTGAGATGTGGTATATTGTTTAGAATCCTTACAACAGGCCAAACGGTCCTATGCATCTCTGGACTGATGATGAGATGAAGAGAGTAAAACTTGATGCTCAAGCCAAAAATGCTCTATTGTGTGGAATCGGTGCAAGTGAGTTTCAAAGAGTTAGATCTTGTGAAACCGCTCATGAAATCTAGAGATTATTGTGCATTACTCATGAAGGCACAAACCAAGTTAAGGAATCAACTCTTATCTTGGCTTACTTTATTTTTTACAATTTCAATACTGTTTTTTTTAATTAATAAAAACCTAAAAGAAATTGTCTATCAAACTGTCTTCGTGTTCGACTAATAGATTTCCGGTTCTGAACAAACTGAGCAAACGAACCCGAGTCCCCAGGTTTGCTTGGGTGAATATGGATATGATATTTTTTTTTTGAAAACCTAAATAATATATGCTTGTTTTATTTTAAATTATTTATTATTTTATTGTTATAAAGTGGCTAGTATAAGTTCAACTAATGAGAATCCCAAAATAACATCCTCTCACACTAGTACAAATTCAACACCAGAAGGCAGTCTACTACCTCCGAAGTCAATAGCATGTTTCCTGGCGTTTTGGTACTTTTCATGTTAGGAATTATAGGCATGCTTAACACATAAACATTCTATGCACAGTGGAAGAATTAAATAAATAGAATAGAAAACTTATCTGTTTCTATAGATTGGAGCCCATGAATCTCTGGATCAGTGGTACTTCTGGATCATCAATGTGTGTATATTGGTCGGGAATTAAATCACAAGGAAGTAATCCACATACCACAACCTAAATACCCTCAAGTGTATGAAGAATTAGAGAGTGTTATTTCTATGTTTTCCTTGTGTTTATTTGTGTGTTGAGGAGCAGCTTCCTCCTTGGCTTTTATAGCAAGGAGGAGCACAAATTATCACAATTGATTATTGTCCATTATGTGTCCATTAGTGGGTAGATTAGTGGTCACTATGTCATTAGTGGATGATATCTTATCTTCCACCAAAATCATCATCTCCCACTCACACACAATGGAAATGCTCATGAACATAATCATAAGATCCTCATAATGGAAACAACATCCTCAACTCTCACATGATGGACACATCCATCTACATCTTCAAAACATTTCATACGGGCAAATAGGTCGTGCGACCAACATGCCAGTAAGAGCTCTTTATTGTACATCTGTTAGGAGTGTTCAATAGCTCAAGCAGAGAATTCTATTATATATCTGGTAGAAATATACAATAGCTCAAGTAGAGTAAGTATGTAAGCTCCCCAGATTCATATAGTTGCATTTAGAGAAACACAGATCTCAATTCTCGATATGTATTCACAATTATGTTTTACTCAAAAACATAAGTGGCCACATTGCGAACACAAAGAAAAAATGCATCACTCAATGATCTTCCCTTTTACTCAAAACCCTACATCTTAGCTTAGTTTCTTTTCTGACATACCCCGATTAGGCCGAATCACTCATGGCCATTCAGAATACAGCCAAGATAGCAACACCAAACTAAGGTTTCAAGTAGTAGTAAAAGGTCCCTAAGGGCGCTTATGAGAAATTATTAGCAATTTCTCAAGGCTCACACAGTAAGGAAATGAGATCATATTTCCTACTCCTTAATCAGTCATAAAGCACACATGGTATGAATTCATGTGCCACAGTATTTTCTCCATCCCTCAGTGGAGCATATGTCATTAATAATACTGTGTAGGTAATAGTTCAAACACACCTAGTGTTTAACTTGGGTCCATCACTCTACCGTTTTCCAACAGAACCCTACCTAGCCTTTGAACAGACAAGATAAAACATTACTTCGTTTTATCCTCGGTCAATCATGACTGACCTCATCTTGAACAATATCAAGGCGACAATATGTTTTAAGTCAAGCTCTTACAGAATAAGTACTCAACTTATTCTTGACTTAAAACTGTCTTACCCCTATGACCCACCTAGTCATAGAGATGGTTACTCGTGTGAGAGAGCTAACCTGTCTGTTAGACATATCTTTTGATGAGTTCAGCACTAAGCTTCTCATCCCTTCATATGCACCTAGCATATATCCACACATGTATACAACATGTATTCTGTATATATGAACATTTACACAAATTGACATTGTATAAATCCAGAGATTTATTGTGAATATAAAGTTAAGGGAAAGAACAATAATAAAAAAATATTCTATTTAATTCCTACTAAACCTATTTGCTCCATTTGACTAACAAATGAGTCTTTCTAAAATAGGTTTGGTGACTTTGTATCAACATATCACCAGCAGGAATATACTTTATATTCACTTCCTTATATGAAATATCAATGTGTTTCTGTCTTGTCATGGTACCACCAATTCCTCCTATAGAAATATCACTGCATGATTATCACAACAGATAATCAATAAGGGAGCCATGCCTCATGCATTATCCCTAATGACTAAACTAATTTAGCCATATAATTTTGTACTACAAATGATAGAATTATAAATTCAATTCCTATCATTGACAAGACCATGTTTGACAAGATGGTAAGACTACACATAGTTCAAGATCACCACTATAGTCAACATGAATATAAGCTTTGAGGCAGAATTTATCTCTTGAAAGCTTATAATATAGTTTATCATACTCTTAAATACCAAAGTATTTTTCTTGACTGTCATCTAATTGTCATATCTAAGATTGTGTCGGTAACTATTTACCATTCCAATAAGATAACTAATATCTTGTCTTGTATGCTTTATCTTTATGACATTAGAATGAGGCACATTTGCCAAGCATTATTTGAGTTTGATAATACTATTATTGGCTCAGGTTATTGCCCTCGGCAATAAATGTATCTATAGGCTTAGAGTCATGCATACAAAATTCCAAGGAACGCAATCCTCAAAGTGTATGCAATTCCCCCTCCATGTCCTACATTTCCAAAAAAAAAAGGACAACTAAGAGTATAGATACAAGGAAATTCTTATAATTTCCAACCAATAATATGACGTGGACGTAAGGTAATGAAGTCATTTACGACTTGTTGATCTCGATATAATGGTCACTATCTATCATTACAAAAATGAAGATGTCTTGGTTACACAAAAACTTAAGAACCATTAAGTAGAAGAATTATAGAATCCACAAATAGACCTAAATAGGCAATACACTAAGTATCCTTGCCCTTTTACAGCAAAAACCCATAGTTTGTTGCATGTAAATTTCTTCTAATTTTCCACTAAGGAAAGATAATTCTTACACCCACTTGATGTAATACGAAATCAAAAACAGTAATTGGCTCATCAGCACATAGCATAATATTTGGAGAACCCATTTGTTCCCAACAGCCTCACATATTTTACCAATACTCAAATTTGTTTTTGAATGCATGAAATACAACTCACGTTGTCTTAATCCATTCATCTTTAGTCTTATAAGAAACAACCGTTTTAGGTTCCCCTCTACAAAAGAGGTTACACTATGGGAGCCTTTTTGGTACTCTTGATCAGTACTCTCGATCTAAAGTGTCGTCTCGGTTCCATACCGTGACCACTTTTCAAGGTATTGGATTTAATGAAACAAATTTATTGTAATCCAATTTGCTGCCACTAGGATCAAGATTCAGGTAGACTCATCAATACTCAATTGATTTATCCCAATGAATTACTCTTGATCACATATCTCACATAGAGTTCAACTGTTTCCTATATGTGGACTTTTCTTGAAAAAAAAATATATTTTTCCAAGAACATTTTGGAGGGCATCAGATTACCATAAACCTGATTAGTTTTAGAAGAATCACATTCTTCTCTCCACAACAACATTTTGTTGTGGAGTTTTGAGATTAGTTAACTATTCAACTAATCCTGCTTCTTCACATATTTATATGAACCAATCATACAAATATCATGGCCCTAGCCAACTGCTTTGATACAACTATCAAGCTGATTTTTCACATGGTTCATAAACCGTCAATAGCATTCAATAGCCCAAGACTTATGGAAAATCGATAAGAGTGATGAAATAGTAGGCACTTTGCCTTGCCCTCACATTCATTTTGACCACATATGTCAAAATGGATTAATTATAAATGATATTTTGCTCTGCAGTGTAATTCAGAATGATTTCCTTGTCACTTTCCCCACAAGAAAGAACTCATACAAATGAAGTTCAATCTTGAGAATGAACCCATCAATCACGCATTGGTGAGACAGTTCATTCTTTATTGATCCAAATGATCAAAAAAGGAATGACATACATTCACATCATCAGTCACATAGAATGAGAGATATAAGCAAGGGAAGTCTGGAATTATATAAAATATATTCATTATCCAGAAAAACATACAAAAAATATACCCATAAAGGTTAGTATAGTAGAACAAATCTACTCCCACTAGATACAAGGTTTTGTCAGTTTCCTACATGAAATCACTTTGATTCAATCGAAATTTAACGATTGTATATAAATGATCCTAGATCATTTATTACACTATTTGTGGATAATGAATCAACTATCCAATTGATGATTGATTCAAGTAACAAACAGTACTAAACTGACTGTATTTTAAGAAAGACATATCTTTTTAAAAAATGATGCACAAAGCACCAAAATACAGTTGTTACTGTAAGTATCCGGTTCTTGCAATTGACAATCAAAAGCACAAAAATACAACATGTATGCGCAGCGGAAATACCGGATACACATGGAGGATCCATGTGAAGGGAACTAAACCGAATAACAATTTTTACATACCTTGTCCGGTTGAGGTCTTTCACCCAACTGTAGAACCGAATCAGCTAGAGCCAGACAAAAGCCTCGCCCCTCTACGGTATCCACACGAACTGCTGTAACCGGAAGATGATCGTCTCACGATCCTCAACCTGAGCCCTCCCGAACTGGTGTGCTAGCAACAGGAAACGGGAGTTGTGTGTGGTGTTTTGACTCTTCTTTCACAAAGAAGATATGTGTGTTATGCTCTCAATTTTTCAGACCTCTCAAAAACACTTCTCAAGCTCTGAAAACTCTCTCAAGTGAGGAAGATGATGCAATAGTGATCAGATCACTCAACTCCATCAAATGACATAAAGTAGTGGTTTAATGGCCAACATGGTGGTCCATTAAGCAATATGATTATGTCTCCACATAATCATGTTACCCACTAATGTACAAAACACACCAACTCATCACAGCACTAGTTTGGCTTAATTATGCTGACAATAATTGAACCAAACAAGCCCAAAACGAACTTGGTCCAACCACGGTCCAACCGCGGTCCAACCACACCTTGGTTCAACTATGGTCCAACCACGGTTCAACCACCTGCTCGAATCAACGGCTGTATGTGTGTGACCCTGTAGGCACTTGTAAGTTCGGCAATAATCGTAAAATCTCATTTTACAATTATAAGCAAAGAGCGGCGTCTAGCAACACATCATTGCCACCCGAACGACAAAATCAATACTGATTCCACGTGCCTCGGAACATGTCATCGTACCTTCGTCCCATTATCAAGATTAAACACGAGACATGGAATATGTCAATCTCGCACATGTTTAATCTCGGTTTCTTGATCCTCGAGTTAACCGGTAAAACGGATACCAATGATATCATATATCATTATCCGAGCATGGCCATGCATTTACAGTTCAACTCTATCAAGAAACACTCCGATAATATGCCCGTTATATGGGTTGGACAAATCCCCTCTGGATCATACAAAACCCACTACACACTCATCATATACCCAATGATTACCCTTACGTCTATCCAGTTACGGATGACCAGGAATAATATCAAAGCATATGACTCACATGTTGGGAACCTTGATGATCACAGGTCTAAGGACAATACATTATAAGAACCGCTATCGACAAAACATATAACGTTCCATGTAGCGTTCTT
>JAKUCV010007302.1:0-39716 GCA_028386065.3 Turnera subulata
TCCCATGAAGACCAGGCCGGCATGCTTAGCTCATGGAAGCCGGGTACCGATTGCTGTATGTGGCTTGGTGTAAGCTGCATGTGTCGTGAGACAACTTGCGTGGAGAGCGGCCGGGTTACAATGTTATACTTAACCTTCTCAAGTAACTCGTCGGCCGGTACAATCTCGCCATCCCTTGTAAAGCTCAAATTCCTCAGTTTTCTTTCAATTCAAAACTTTAGAATCATCACAGATAAGTTCCCTGGTTTCTTGTCTAAATTACCGAAGCTAAAAATCCTTTACCTGGAAAATTGTCAGCTTTCTGGTCCATTACCCACCACCAGCCTAGGCAAGTTCAAACAATTACAAGAGTTGAGCTTGCAAGACAACAATTTCACGGGGCCGATCCCAAGTTCTATATCCAAGATGACAGGGTTGAATTATCTTGGTCTCGACCGGAATTCGCTCACAGGCAGCATACCACTTGCACTTAGCAACCTAACCGGCCTACACTACCTTACTCTACGACAGAACCAACTTTCTGGCCACATACCTGATTTTTTTTCTTCCTTCACCAAACTAGATGTCATCCTCCTCTCAGGCAACAAACTAGAAGGGCCCATACCACCCTCATTGTCATCACAAATGGAGAAAATGTATATGCTTAACCTAAGCGGTAATGCACTGACGGGCAGAATCCCAGATTTTATAGGTAACGCTGGGGAGTTGAAATACCTTGATCTTTCATGGAACAACTTCACAGGGCCTGTGCCACAGAGTTTTGAGACTCTTGGACTAGTTTCCCTTGACCTCTCCCATAATGTTCTTGAAGATCCGGTCCCTAATAAGCTTTCGGTGTCGGAGTCACTAGATTTGTCTTACAATAACTTCCACCTCAAGCAAATACCAAGCTGGGTTCCTCCCACCCTTGTGTCTCTCAGCCTGGCAAATTGTGGGATAAACATCAGCCTAGATGACTGGAAATTCGGTGCCGAGGATAGAGTTGAATATATAAATCTTGACCTGTCGAACAATGACATAACAGGAAGTCCAGTGAGTTTCCTGAGCAAGACAGAAGGGCTGGAGACTTTTCGGATTTCAGGAAATAAGCTGAAGTTTCGTCTGGGGACACTCAAGATTCCCAGTACTCTAGCAGACCTTGATTTGTCGAGGAACTCAATTTTTGGAAAGGTTCCCAACGCCATTTCCGGGCTGGGGAGCTTGAATGTGAGCTATAATCATCTCTGTGGGCGTCTTCCTGCTCCGGCCTCAAAATTTCCTGCAGATGCCTTTCTGGGAAATGACTGCCTGTGTGGTCCTCCTCTAACTCCCTGCAAAGCAGCGTAGTATCGGCAGTTTAATGATTTGAAGGAGATGAAATGCGATGCGCAAGTGGGGAAAGTGGGTACTGACACAGAAATATGCCTTCTGTATCCTCAAATTCAAAGTGGAAGATGGAGAAGTAAAAGTGTTTCCTTTATTAATTAGACATAATATTTGTTTTCTTTTCATGGCGGGCACGTTTTGGCCTCTTCTACTTAAAACTAGTAAGGGTCACTCGACGGTGGATTAAATAATAAATTCATACTATTTGTTTGTGCACAAACTTTTATAGGAAATGGAAATGCTTCACAGGTTAAATGCATTTTTGTGCCCCTGAGCTTTGTCAATTTGCTCATTGTTATCCTGCTGTTGAGTTTTTTTTTTTTTGCCAATTGTTTCTTCGATTAAATTCTTTTCCCAATTGTTTCATCAATTAAAAAACTTTGGAGCGAGATGGATGAAATTCTTAAGAGAAATATCATGTGGTCACTAAGAGTGTGCTCATTTCTGGATGAAGGAAAGGGATAAAAATACAAGTCTTTTCTACGGGACAGTAGCATTTCTATATTAATTTAGTGGGTTCATTTTTTTAGCAACACTTTCTTCAGGATCTTTGAATTCTACTTTCACATTCCTAAAATTAGTAATCCTTTGTCGCTAGGGGATTTTCGTCCGATTAATTCATGCAATGTCCTCTATAAGCTGGTTTCTAAAGTTTTTGCAAATCGTCTTAAATTGGTCCTCCCTCATATTATTAGTTCCTCACTGAATGCTTTTCTACCAAGTCGTTTGATAACTGATAATCCCTTACTTGCTTTGAGAGTTTTCACTATATGAGAAAGAAAGAGACAGACAAATTACAGAGCTCTAGGTTTAAAACATGAGTGAGTAAGGCATATAAACGGATTGAGTAGGAATTTTCAGAACATATGATGATCAAATTGGGTTTTCATACCCGTTGGATCACTCAAATTATGCATGTGTTAGGTCTGCTTTATGCAGAAGGTTTCTCTTCATTAAATCATCGATGCTGAGTGGTAAGATCTTATTCATGGTGCAAAAATCTGTTGGATTGCTCTGCCTACTAGTCATCTGTTTTTTGTTGATGACGATGATATTTCTGTCTGGAGAGACGATTGTGATATGGAAGCAATTAATCTGGCTATTATCCATTCTTACAAGCAAGCTTCAGGGCAATGGATTAATTTTAGTAAATCCTAATCCATTACAAGCCAAAATGTATCTGCCGATGTTTGTTACTCATATCCAATGCAAGACGGGATTTGAGGCTGTGGGTCAGATATAGTATCTGGTGTTAGTCATTTAGTGTAACTATACTACATATTTGTGATATGTTCGGTTGTTCACGATAGTGATAGAATTCCCTTAGCTGTGTGATAGTTGTATGATAAGCTTTAATGATAAGCATATCACTAGTTGTACAAAATCCTGTAACTGAAACTGTATTATATAATTGACGTCCTTGGCTCAACAGTTAAGTAAGCAAATTCATATCTGAGTCTGTTGTACATGGTAGCGGAGCCTACTCGCAAAACTGTAACATGTCAGCAGAAACCGCTAGTTCAAACACAGGGAAGGCAACTGAAATACCACCTTCTGCTCCTATCTCTATTGTTTCTAAATCTGCTGCCAATGATGCTAACTGAGTCTTACACCCCTTGTCGAATTCCCAACAGTGTGTTTCTATCAAACTCACTGAATTGAATTACGTCTTCTGGCGCGCCCAGATCGAACCCATCCTCATTGGACAGGGTGTCATGGGCTATGTGGATGGCACTTTTCCGTGTCCTCCTACAATGATCACAACCGAATCTGGTGATCAAGAAGAAAATCCGGCTTATCTTCATTAGTACCAGCAGGATAAACTCATTCTCAGTGCCATTATCTCTTCTCTTACACTTGGTGCTTTCTCCATGGTTGTTGGTAAACAAACTTCCCGAGAGGCTTTGATTGCCCTTGAGGAGTCTCTGGCATCCCCGAATCAATCACGGGTGATAGCATTCCATATGGCACTTTAGTGTTTAGCTCAGCTTCCTAATGAGTCTGCACACACTTATCTTAATCGTGCTAAAAATCTGTCTTACTCTTTGTCTGCTGCAGGGAAACCTCTCACGGTTATGGAGTTCAATCTTCATGTTTTCAGGGGCTTGCGTGTTGAGTTTCACCCTTTGGTGACAATGCTCAACGCACCCCCTGATCCAGTCAGTTTTTCTGAACTTAAGCCTCTTGATGAGTCAGGAGTTTCTCACTAGTGATCCTCTCAAACTGGTGCACCTAACCACCACTGTTTCCCCTTCTCTGGTGCTGCCTGATGTTCCTGCTCACCTGCTGTTTGTCCCACAGTGAATGTTGCTCAGGCCGGGTCCTCATTCCGCGATGGTCGTGGAGGCTGTGGTGGACGCGACAGTTTCTCCAATCAAGGACACGGTGGCCGCAGCAGTCGAGGCTATAAAAATCATCAAAATCAGTCCCGTAATAACAACAATGATACTCGCCCTCAATGTCAAATTTGTGAGCGACAGGGGCATAGTGCTGCCAATTGCTATAGCCGTTATGATTCTTCTCCTCTGCCCGCGGCCAATGCTACCACTTATTCTGTAGCACAATATTCTATAGAATAATGTGCCCACACACACATGAGCAAAATGGCGCCAATGAAAGGAGACATCGTCACTTGGTTGAAACTGGCCAAACCCTTATGGCCACAGCTAACCTCCCTTCTCAGTATTGGTAGTTTGCTTTTGATACTACTGTTTTTTTGATTAATCGACTACCTACCAAAATCCTACAAGATAAGTCGTCGTATGAAACCCTATTCCATTCACGTCCTAAATATTGTTTTTTAAGAGTTTTTGGTTGCCTTTGTTTTCCATTACTTTGGCCATACAATGACAACAAATTGGAGTACCGATCCCTTCCTCGTATTTTCTTAGGCTATAGTGCTTCTCACCACGGTTACAGGTGTTTATCACTATCTGATAATAGAATGTATATAGCGCGTCATGTAAGTTTCTTTGAAATGGTTTTTCCTAAGAGTCAGATGTCAACTGTAACTCTGTCCATCCCACAGTCTAACCCTAATACATACACTTGGACCGCCATTCCATTAACCGTGTTTTTTTTGAGTACAACAACTTCCCAGATTTCTTCTCCTTCCCCTAATCCCGCTTCGTTGTCTTCTCCATCTACTCACACTCCAGTCCCTTTCTCTGATCCGGATACCTCTCCTTCCGGTTCGTCAACTTCGGGTACAAGTGCAGCCTCCTCTCGGTCCTCCAGCGTGGCTTCCACGCCTGTGGCCTCTCCTCCTTCCTCTCCCACCCCGCCTGCACCTCCTACCCGACAACACCAAATGCCTTGCGACAGAATCAACGTCGCAACCAACGATTTTCTCCTAGTACCAATACTATTGTTTCCCCATCACCAAAATCTGATTTACCAACCACAGAACCTACCTGTTATACGGAAGCACAAAAGCATCGGGTTTGGAGAACAGCGATGCTTGAGGAAATGAATGCCTTGATTCAGAACAAGACATGGCAGTTAGTCCCTCGTACACGACGCATGAATATTGTGGGAAGCAAATGGGGTTTTCGCATCAAACATAATTCTGATGGCTTTGTTGAACGGTGTAAAGCCCGATTGGTGGCAAAGGGCTATCATCAAAGGGAAGGCAATGACTACGAAGCAACTTTTAGCCCGATTTTTAAACCCACAACCATGCGACTAATTCTCTCCCTTACCTCTTCGTGGGGATGGTCTTTGAAACAGTTGGATGTCCGCAATGCTTTCCTCAATGGGGAGCTCAGTGAGGAGGTTTACATGTCATAGCCTATTGGTTTTGTTGATTAGGACCACCCGGATCATGTTTGTCGTCTTCAACGTTCGCTTTATGGTTTAAAGCAGGCTCCAAGGGCCTGATATTCTCGTCTGAGTTCTTATTTGGTCTCACATGGGTTTGTTATCTCCAGGTCTGATCCTGCAATGCTCATTTATAATCATGATGGTGTTATTGCTTATCTCTTGGTTTACGTGGATGACATAATACTAACAAGCAATCGCCCAGTTTTTTTGGCTCGACTCTTGGATACTCTAAACACTGAGTTTGCTCTTCGTGATCTTGGTTCAGTTCGTTACTTTCTTGGTATCGAGGTGACACCCACAGCCATTGGGATGCTTTTAACGCAACACAAGTATATCGAGGAGTTGCTCAAGAAGGCTGGAATGCTATCGTGCAAACCAATACAAACACATGCGTCTACTACTGCACAATTGCACAATTTTGCTACTGATATGTTATCTGACCCAGCTCTCTATCGCACTATTGTGGGGTCTCTTTATTATCTGTCCATAACACGGCCGGATATTGGTCTCGCCGTTGGCAAAGTCAGTCAGTTCTTGCAGGCCCCAACACAAGCTCACTTCAGAGCAGTAAAGCGTATACTATGCTATTTACAATCCACCAAGTGACTTGGTCTCACCATCAACAAATCCTCAACACTTGAGTTACAGGTTTACACAGACACATATTGGGCGGGTAATATTGATGATCAGAAGTCCATAGGCGGCTTCCTTGTTTTTCTTGGCTTAAATCTGGTTTCGTGGGGGTCTCGCAAACAGCGCACCGTCGCTCGTTCTTCAACAGAAGCTGAATATAAGTCCTTGGTGGACGGTGCGAGCGAAGTGGTTTGGCTGCAACAATTGATGCGTGAGCTTGGCATCTCTTCTTCTCCTCCAACTCTCTAGTGTGACAATGTCGGTGCAACATTCCTGAGTATGAATCCAGTGCTCAAAGCTCGTACAAAACACGTCGAGATTGACCATCATTTTGTTTGTGATCTGGTCGCAAACAAGGAACTCCGGGTTCAGTTTATCAACACAGAAGATCAGCTAGCAGACATATTGACCAAACCGTTATCTTCAACGCGTTTTCACTTACTACGCAACAAACTCAACCTCTCCTCCCTACCGAACTTGGTTTGAGGGGGGATGTGAGTCAGTATCTGGTGTTAGTCATTTACTGTAACTATAATACATACTTGTGATATGTTCGGTTGTTCACGATAGTGATAGAAATTCCCTTAGCTGTGTGATAAACTTGTATGATAAGCTTGAATGATAAGCATATCACTAGTTGTACAAATCCAGTAACTGAAACTGTATTATATAATTGACGTCTTTGGCTCTTCAGTTAAGTAAGCCAATTCATATTTTCTGAGTCTGTTGTACAGAGGCTGTTGATTCGGATTCAAAAATATCTTTGTTTGGCCACTATGAGTAGTCATTCTTAGAAAACCATTTTTGCTTCAGTTTCTAATCGTATGCATTAGAAGCTGAGTGGCCTATTCTTTTGCAGTGATTTATCATAAGTGAAATTGTCTGAAAAAAAAAAGTAAAAATAAAAAAGAGAAGTTTTTTTGAAAATCAAATCAAATTTTCATTTTAATTTGGTTAGGGAGATCCTAACAATGAGTACATAGTATGGACATGCACAGAGTAGGCATGATAATGATAACAGCTCAGAGGAAATCACAAATTTGTTGTAGGTCTGGGGTCAAAGATCGAGGTTTGAGGTTTGATAAACCACAAAATCGCTTCTTTACATCATTGCAGACCGCAACAAAGACAGCATCAAGAGATCGGTGATTTTGAGTGAATAACCGAGAGTTCCTTTCCCTCCATATATGGTAAATGCATGCATGCACACCAGGCAATCCGAAGAATCATGGATTTAAGTGTTTTTTTCAGAAGGAAACGTTGTGCCCATAGAAATTTGTTGAATAGTATGGTGTTTTGTTTTGAATCCCACATCGATGGGAAGTGTGGTAAGGGGGGTATGAAAATGCTATAAAAGAAACCCCTCTCCTTCCCTTTAGAATCATCCCAAAAAATTAGAGTATAATTGTATCCTAACAATTGTACTAAATACTCTTCTTCTCCTAGTAAAAAGGGCAGGCCCTTTTCTAATTGTGCTCCGGAGACGTAGGCAAAATTGGCGAACTCCGTTATCAATTTTGAGTGTGTTCTTTCTTTATTATTCTGCCTTTAATTTCCGCATTTGTTTATTTGTTTAGTATTCAACATTGGCCGGCTAAGCCGCCTTATCTCTTTGTTGGCTGACTAAGCCGCCTTATTTCTTTCTTGGCTGGCAAAGCCGCCTTGTTTAATTTGTTGGCCGGGTAAGCCACCTTTGTCGGGTATAGGTTTTGAATTATAACACTGTGCAAGTGAGTCCTGTCTAGGAGGCTGGGTTTTAAGTGAACCACTGTTCCTCCAGTCTTTCCTGGGGATTTATCTTGGAATGATAATTCTGTCTAAGGAGATAGGCTAGGCCATCTTTTCTGGGATTTATCGAATCAGTTCAATTCACTAGTTTGTTGTAATGGGGAAATTACCCGAGTTTTCCCCAACAAAATTCTGTTTGCCAAACTCTAGTGGGCCGAGATATGTGACAAAACGGAAGGATGCAAGACCAAATGGTTTCTACAAAGGGACACTCAAAAAATAAGTGATCCATAGTTTCCTCAGAATGGGGGCAAAAAAGAAAGGGAAGTTGCTATAGTTGAGAGATAATTTGAACCCGAGAATCAGGCCAATGCCACTCGTTCTGTGAAATTAGCGTGCAAACCTTCGCTTGAAGAGGGATTTTAGTGCTAGGAATTACTACAGTGGGGATAAGGTTTAAGAGATCATCATTAGGACGCGAACAGTCCCACCACAAGAAAGTATGCTGCCCATTTCCAACAGATTGAGAGACAACTGATTTAAAAGAAGTTGAAACCCAAGCAGCCCATAGTGAACCAGCACACAACAACAGGTTCCATAAATGCCTAGCAATACAAGTTTGGTTCCATTCCTTCAATTTCTTGATGCCAAGTCCACCTTCTTGTTTAGGAAGAGTGAGCTCGATCCATTCAACCTTAGCTTTGTGTGCGTTTGTGGAGGTTCCAGACCATAAGAAAGAATGAAGAGGAGCAAAGCCGTTTCACCTCCTTTAAGACTTTTGTAGGCAGGATAAAAAAGAGATGAACTTGCAACCAACTAATTTAATGTTGGGAATAAAGTGTGTTTTCATCCTTGTATTAGACCTCAAAGTTAGAAGTCATCCCTCTATTAGATTTCGGCTTGTTTTCATCCCTCTATTTGTGAATTTTGTCTTATTTTCATCCTTGTGTTCGCCTTTTTGGCCTATTTATAGGGATGAAAACAAGCCAAAACCCGTGGACAAAGGGTTGAAAACAGACCAAAACTAATACAAGGATGACTTTCAACTTTATGGTCTAACACAAGGATGAAAAAAGGCTTTAATCCTTTAATGTTGAAACAAATCAAATGCGCTTGGATCCAGGATGACAACTAATTCTGTGACTATGCTTGGTTCTGAATCCAAAAAATACCAAAACCATGTGTCTAGTTTATGTTACGAATATATATCATATATAGTCACTTAGCCATCCAGGCTTGACCTAGGGAGGGATGGAATTCCTTGGATCATCACCGTGTGCTATATATGAAAAATAATAATGCTCATACAGATGGTCATCTGGAAACATGTGCATGCCATCTTAGAAAACAAAATCATGCTAAATCTTTTCACATATGCATGGAATATGAGTTGGCGTCCATCACATTATCATCAACCTTGTGCTTAATTGACTAGATTTTAGCTATAAAAGGCCCCCTCCATATCCATGTCGTCCACCATTAAACTCATTCTGTACATCTAAAATAGTTTCACCATATATATCCTTTTTAAGACCAGAATATTGAGTTCAGGTGGAATATCATGAAGTTGCTCTCTGTGCTGGTCTTGCTTTCCATACTCGCCCTCCACTCCTTCCCCAAACTAACAACAGTAGTAGCTTCCTCCTCCTCCTGTCACAAGGATGATGAAGCAGGCCTCCTTGCATTCAAGTCCGGCATAACCCATGAAGACCAAGCCGGCATGCTTAGCTGATGGAAGCCGGGTACCAATTGCTATGGGTGGCATGGTGTAATCTGCACCGTGTGTGGCGAGATAACTTGCGTGGACACCGGCCGGGTTACAATGATAGACTTAACCTTCTCAAGTAACTCGTCGGCCGGTACAATCTCGCCATCCCTTGTAAAGCTCCAATCTCTCAGTCTTCTTTCCATTCAAAGCTTTATAATCATCACAGGTAAGTTCCCTGGTTTCTTATCCAAATCATAGTCACATAATACGCCGTACCCTCTGGTACGCGGTCGGGTACGGGTACGCCGTACGCTACCTTAGAAGAATTCGGTACGTCGGGGGTATACTTCTCCGGTACACTAATTCATTAATAACCATACACTTAATTCATATTTCGGTGTGACTAGACAGTAAAATAAGTGAGGCTTTCATAAATTGGGCTTGTTAACATTTTTTGAGTTTTCTACTGAATGAATAACGGTTGTGCTGGGTAAAAAAGCATCCATGAAAGAAAATTATCCAAGAAAAAACAAAGTCAAATGAAATACGCCAAAGGTAACGAATTGGTACCCTCAAGTACCGCGAATTGGTTCGAACGAACCAATACGCCGAACGTTCCAATTTTGGCGAATTATGTGACTATGATCCAAATTTCCGCAACTTACAAACTTTTTTTTTTTATGCTAATCGATTTTATTGAATAATACTATAAGTACACCTTCCCAGTTTCATCAAGAGAGTGAATACTTAGCGTTAAGTACATATTAGATACACTGAGAGTAAGAATTCAACGAAGGAGCATACAAGCACTAGACATGGAACAAACAGGTCAAACTCACAAACCTTTACCTGGACAATTGTCAGCTTTCTGGTCCATTACCCTTCACCAGCCTAGGCAAGTTAAAAAAATTACAAAAGTTGAGCTTGCGAGACAACAATTTCACTAGGCCAATCCCAAGTTCTATATCCAAGCTGACATGGTTGAGCTGCGTTGTTGAACCGCCAAGTGAGGATGCCCGAGACGCTGATGCTACACTAGCGGGGATGCACGAACAGAAAAGACAGCTGGTTGGGTAAAACAGGCTGAGCCTGTGGCTGGGACTGTGCTAAGACACGCCTGCGGAACATGAAGAGTAGTATGCAGGAAAGTTTATAATCCATGTTTACTCGGCCCGGTAAGAAGAGTTGTCTTGGTGACTTGGTCCTTAACACATAAAAAGTCAGGTGAAACTCAAAATAAACATTGTTATCTTTGGCAAACTGTTGGACATAAAGTAACGATTTGGTGACACCAGGAACATGCAAAACATTGTTGAGAAAAAGGGTTTTAGAAGGAGTGGAAAAAGAGCCAGAACCAATACCAAAGATGGGAAGGTGATTCCCATTAGCAACCTGTAGAGATTCAACGCCATAATAATCATCATAGTGAGTGAGATTGCTCTGCTCAGGTTTCACATGGTGACTAGCACCAGTATCAGGAAACCAATTGGCATGAGAGTAAGAATTAGTGGTCACAGTCTGAACAGACGATGCTGGGGCCTGATTCCTCTGGAGTTGATAACAAGTGTGAATGGTGTGACCCTGTTTGTTGCAGAATTGGTAGTGAACAGCTCCACCACCTGCGCGGTCTGAAAAACCAGAATTCCAAAGGGCACGGCCACCACGGCCTCGCCCCCTATAACCACCATGGCCGCGATAACCACGGCCTCCACCATCACGATTAGGCATAGGCGCTCGTTGTACATTTTAAGCAGATGGAACAGATGGGGAGGAACTGTCAGATTTGAGATCAGGAACTAGGACAAGTTGTTTGTGACCAAAATCTAGATTGAGAGATATCAACGGATTACCCATCATGAACTCATGATTCATGAGTAAGCTTGGATCGTGTAGTGAGTGTGGTTGCAAAAGCCTTTAACACAGGCTTCAGACCCCGTACAATATGGATATTAAAGTCCAGAACTGAGAGAGGCTTACCAGAAGCAGTGAGTTCATCCGCAAGCCTCTTACCTCGATTCATATAGCGCATCACTGATTCCTCAGGGCTTTGTTCCAATTGCTGAAGAGCCAAATGGAGAGCCTTTATTTAGTGTTGTTCGTCGACGCTAGAGAGGCCTCCAATGCTTCCAATGCCTCCCTGGAAGTCTGTTTATTAACCACAAGAGGAAAAACATCAATAGACAAGGAAGAGTTAATCGCACTAAGAATTGACTCATCCTATTGTTTCCAACGTTGAAACGCAGGATTAATCAGACTGGAACCATCATCTGCAACGAGTATGGATGGATGACAAGGAAAAGAACCATCCACATAACCAATCACACCTTGTCCTTCTAAAAACGGCTCTATCTGAGCCCTCTAGAAAACATAATTTGTTTCTGTCAATTTGACCAAAACATAGTGGTGGGCATGTTGGAGGGAATGAACAGGTTCAATTACAGGTGGATTTGAAGAAGGAAGGGATGTTTTTGAATTAGAGCAAGAGATTTTAGAAGTTGGGGTTTTAGGGGACTCGGTGCTTGTTGACATGGTTACTGTGAAGCGTGAGGCTCCGCTACCATAAAATACTTTAGAAACAGGAATTAGGGTTAAAGGCACTCATCAATAGTGTTGTCATGCTACACTTTTATAGAATACAAGTATACAATGATAAGTACAATAAATAGATAATGATAACAACATAGGATGAACAAGCCTAATCACATCCAAGCTGTATCTATAGATCACAAGTTATCTTATTCACATTCAGGTTCTATCAGTAGGATAGAGATGACTAACTGCCGATAAACTGATAGACTTTATCGCAACAAGCTGAGCCTGTGCCGACAGTGTCGCAACAGGCTAGGCCTGTGCCTATATTCCAATACAGCATACCACTTGCACTTGGCAACCTAACCAACCTATGGTACCTTAGTCTTCAAGATAACCAGCTTTCTGGCCACATACCTGAATTTTTTTCTTCCTCCATTAATCTAGATTCTATCCTCCTCTCTGGCAACAAACTTGAAGGACCCATACCACCCTCATTGTCATCACAATTGGAGTACTTGTACCAGCTTAACCTAAGCAGTAATGCGGTGACAGGCAGAATCCCAGATTTTATAGGTGACGCTGGGGAGTTGAAATGCCTTGATCCTTCATGGAACAACCTCCCCGGGGCCTGTACCATAGAGTTTTGAGACTCTTGGAGTACTTTCCTTTGACCTCTCCCATAACTTTCTTGAAAATACGCTCCTCAATAAGCTTTGGGTGCGGGAAGCACTAGATTTGTCTTACAATAATTTCCACCTAAAGCAAATACCAAGTTGGGTTCATCCCTTCTTCATGTCACTCAGTCTGGCAAATTGTGGGATAAACATCAACCTAGATGACTTAAAATTTGGTGATGAGGATACAGTTCAATATCAACACCTTGACCTGTCGAACAATGACATAACAGGAAGTCCAGCGAGTCTGCTGAACAAGACAGAAGCACTGGAGACTTTTCAGATTTTAGGAAGTAAGCTGAAGTTTGGTCTAGAGACTCTCAAGATTCCCAGTAGTCTAACAGACCCTGACTTGTCGAGGAACTCAATTTTTGGAAAGGTTACTAAGGCCATTTCTGGGCTGCGGAGCCTGAATTTAAGCTATAATCATCTCTATGCGCGACTTCCTGCTCCGGCCTTAAAATTTCCTGCAAATGCTTTTTTTGGAAATGACTTCCTCTGTAGTCCTCCTCTTTCTCCCTGTAAGGCAACATAGTCTCTGCATGTAATGATTAAAGGAGCAGGAATGCGATGCGTAAGTGGGGAAAGTACTGGCTAATAAATGTGCCTTTTATTTTCAAATTCAAAGCGAAAGATGGAGAAATAAAAGTGTTTCCTTTGTTAATTAGACATAATATTTGTTTTCTTTTCATGGTAGGCACGTTTTGCCCTCTTCTACTTAAAACCAGTAGGGTCACTCGATGGTGTGTCAAATAAGTTCATATTATTTGTTTGTGCACAATTTTTTTTGATATGGAAATGCTTCACCATCCCGAATTTCCTTGAGAAAGTTTGTGGGATTTTTTTTTTCTTTTTGGGAAATTCTGTTACATCTCCCTCTACGAGAATGCTCAAAGCCATCAAATTTTCTATTTATTGGGCACCATGCCCAATCGAGTTGGGGAGCATCATGTCCCTTGTGTCTACCATTTATTTCTCGAGTGTGGGCATGGTATGACCGTTGGTCCATAATCCATATTGTCTAAATCATTTGGGTATGTCATGGCCTTTCAGCTATCAACTCTAGGACATGCAGGCCTATACAAGAGATGAAGTTCTATTGTTGTCGTTTTCACTGATCATTCGTCTTCAACTACCTTATCAAAGGAATCTGCATCTTATGTCTAAATGGTGCATGAGCATGTTTCTAAAATGTATATTTTTTCAATACTTATATCCTTAGTTTCTATATGACATATTGCTCTTTTTTTCTCTCTCTCTCCTTCTCTCCTTCTTTATCTCTTCTTTTTTTTCTCTCTTTTTTCCCTCTCTTTCTTTTCTCTTTCCTTTCTCTCTCTTTTCTTTTTCTATTCTTTTCTTTTCTCTCTCTTCTCTTCTTTTTATTCTTTTCCTCCTCTCTCTCTCTCTCTTCCTCTTCTTTTTTGTCTTTCTCTCCTCCCTCTCTTCCTTCCTCCTTCCCATTCTCTCTAATGCAAATGCTTCCTATTCCTATATGATGCAAGTGCCTTCTACATGGTGCGTTGTTTTTCTCTTTTTTTCTTTTTCTTGTAAGTGCTTTCTACTTCTATATGATGGGAGTGCTTTCTACTTCTACATGATGTTTTCGTATGCAAAATGTCCCTAAGATGATGCATGAATTTTGAAAACCATTCGAGCCAAAGGTGGAAGTTAAGCAACTTGAAAAATGCGAGTTATTCTATCAAAAAACACAAAAGCTTCACGTGAAGGACTCCGAATGACCATGAATGTGTTTCTTCTTCAACAAGGACCCCATGAGTAATCAAAACAAAATAGCAGTAAAAAGATACTTCAAATCAGACGTTTTGAAAAATCTCCACCAAATCGTCGGCTAGAGAGAACTTAGATCAAGACACTGAACGAGGACTCTTTAGAATTCATGGAAAACATTTCAGAATAAAAACCTGAGAAGAGAGAGATCCCATATGCAAGTATAAATTGACGTCACGAAAATTTTTGGAAAAGAAATCCCATAGGCAAATTCCAGGCCTAAACTCCACTATTGAGTATAGATACTCTAAAAAAGATCAATAGGTCTTTCATTAAAGGCCATAATGGGGTCATGTGTAAAAGTGCATCAAAGAGGCATAATAAGGATTCAAAATTCAAAAATCACTTTCAGGAAAGATTTTGCGTGAGCTCCTACCAAGAAAACGAGAGTTGTTCAGTGTAATTCTTGAGAAAACAACCAATCTTGAGTTCATCTTCAAAAAGGATTTCTTCTTGCTTCAAAATAATTTTGTTTGTGCATACATTCATTCCTTTCTTCCTTTGTTTGTGATTGATTTTGGCGATTCCTCCTTGTGTGCACTTTGGCATTTTATACTATTCTTGAAGCGATTAGTTGCATAAAGTGTCTTGGCTGTGTAGAAATCGAGGTACATGTGCACTTTGTCATCGAAAAATTCTTTGGTAAAAGCTCGTAGTGAGATCTTCCTAGTGGATTCTTGAAAACGGTATGATTTATGAAAGAAAAATTGATGGTAGCCATAGAGAGGCCTCAAAGGGTCAAAGGTAGGTTGATGTGGTAAGCAAAGAAGAAATCGGCTATCATGAAATAGGCTCAAAATGGCTAGTCAAAGGATAATACTACCGAGTAGGCTTTTTATTGGCATGTGGGCATGAGCAAAGAGGGCCTAAATCATATTCCTTATTGAGCATCTATATGAGAAAAATTTGCTTTGAAAAGGCCTGAACATTTATTCTAGGGCATAGATGGTGATGCCAAGATTTAAAAGAAAAACATGCATAGGACGTTCGGAAAAACAAATGTCGAGTTAAGCAACAGCAAAGAAAGTTTTGAAACTATAAGAACCATCATTGGTCATCTATCAGCAAAGTTCTTCTTGATCACAGTGATTGGTGGGCTTGAAAGAGTTCAGCAAGAAAATCAATTTCCACTCATGGCGTCCTAAAGGTAAGATTTTCAATCAATTTGGTTCATGGCCATTAAGAGTCCTCGGTGCAAACTTAAGTTTTTTTTTTCTGACGTTTTTTGAAAATAGGATGGAAAATGCGGTAAAAATTTCATGATGGAATAAACTCGCAAAGCATTTTAATTAAAAAAAGAATCAATTTTTTTTTTCAACCTTTTTGCAAACACAATCTAAGAAACGAAAACAACTTTGGCTCGAGAATTTTCTTTTTTTAAAAAAGCCTGTAATGCAATGTTCAATGCATGCAATTGTGGATTCCTTAAAACAAGGTAGACCGACTAGACAACCTTGGAATTGACACCAAAAATTCATTATCGGCTCGCATGTCCATGTTTACATCCTAGATTGTTTTTTTTTTTTGGTTTTTCAGGTTTATCGAAACAACAAAAGAACAATTCATCTACACACACACAAATCCATAACAATCACACAAATGCACATACCATGTATTGATTCACAATGCATGAGATGCCCAGGGTATGTAGCTAGTTGGGGGCCAAAGAATTGCCGCTAAGGGGTAGTTTGGCCTACTCACATGTGATGTAGGACATCGTGTGAGGTTGCTAGCCTATTAACCCCTATCATTGCTAAGCAACGAGAAATAGGTTCACTGAAGCCACTAACCCTGTAGGACGATATGTAATGGACTTGGATTCCCTTACCCTCTTAAAGTAGAAGCTTTACACAATTCGAATGAATGCAAGGCACGCACATGAGAAACAAAAAGGCATATAATAATTCAACAATTGCACAAAATTTCTTAAACCCTCTATGTCCCTAGCGGAGTCGCCAACTGTGACGATCCGGGCCAAAATTAATTGGTCCCCTCACCTTATTCTTATACCTTCTTCCTAACCAACATCCAATATCAAAAGAGTCACCACCCGAACTTTTTTGCAGGGAAAAATTTAGGAAAAAACCTTTCTTAAGCGTCAACAACTTCTTAAGACAACATGTCATAGCGAACCAAAGATGTTGGATTGGGGAGTTCATCACAGATGGGAAGGTGTTAGGCACCCATCCGTGTTGGAGCGACATCATGTGAATTGATTATCAAAGTATGCCATATGCAGCAACAACAACAACAGCAACACAAAATCAAAATCTAAAGAACAAAACAGAAAATAAAAACATAATTGAGCTTGAGTTTCCACCACTAGAAACCACCTACGTACCCCGCGACTGGATTCAAGGCTCACGCAGTTCTTAAATGGCATCACGACACAACACGACATCAACATCAACATCAGCATTGAAATCACAGCAACAAAATGGAAAATAAACACACAATTCGGCTTGCATCCCATTGGCAACTTGAGACTACCTACGTACCCGAGTGACCGAGGTCAAAGCCACGTAGTTCTAATAGTTCATCAACAAAAATCACATCATCACATCAGCAACCAACATCATAGAATCAACACAGCATCAATTTGTATCAATCAAACAACAATCAACAAGATTCAAAATAAAAAAGATGTTAGAATACTTACCTTGGCTTTTGGACAGAATCTGTCCGTTGACTTCAACCGAATGTTAGTAAAGAAAATGATCGATTCAGCTTCTCAGCTTAACAACAAAGTTGTTGATCTGCTTCTTAGCTTTTGATACTCCAAGATCGCGGCAATCCGATGTTTATTACTCGAGATATGAATTATTTTCTGAGACTGCATGCATTAGGGACCTCTACTCGGGTTCTTCGCGTTCTTGGCTTCGAGATTGCATTTGATCGCTTCTATGCCCTTCAATTCGACTCCTTCTCTATAAAGACAAACAAGAGAACACAATTACAACAATACCGCATGAGATCTGAGAGAGTAAAGGCTAAAAGAATTGAAGACAATGATTGAAAGAGTTTCTCCAAGCTAATGCGCTTAAGGGGGTGTGTAAAGAAAATTCGGTCCAATTAAGTGTCTTACCACCACTCAATGACCACCCCCCTTCCCTCCCTTCCCTGGAAAATCTAAGGGTATTTATAGTGCTCAATTCATCCCCTAGGTGGTTTGGAGCTCCTAGATGAAATTGGAAATAAAATCCTTGACTTGCACTCCAAGTTAGAACTTTTCCTGTTTTCTGACCCGTAACTTGCACGCCAATTTTTGATATGTATAAGACGATTGGATTATGAACCCTTCTATAAATTTCTAGATAATTTTAGCATTCTGCCCATATAAAACTCTCATAAATTGAACTTTTGTAGCTCAAGTTATCGCAAAACTAGTGGCCCTAGGTCGGTGGTGAATTCCTGCACGGCTGGGCCAACTTTAAATAATTATTGCTCTTAATCCACTAAACCAAAAATTATATATTTTATATCCATGGAACCTAAGAGTCTAGTATCATCTCCACCTTGCTTCATGTTAATTAGATCTCTGAATCTCTCAGAATCATTAATTAAGTGAGCTATGCTCACTGCAGAAAAAGTTTCCAAAACTAGAGCACATATCACCGTCAAAATCGGGCGGTCATCGCGACATGACCGCCACAACCTGGCCGTTCCCTGTATGTCTGTCGGGTCCGGATTACTGTTTACGCTCTTCTTATTTTGTCCGGGTTTTTCTTAATCTGATTCCAACTTGATTCTTGCGCAAAGTCTGGGATTCTCTGCCTAAAAATTCCTTAGCTTATAGTCCAAGAATCTCAATTATATCCGAGGGTCAAATTTGGATGTTCACACATCTACCTCCACCATCAACGCAACAACATCCTCCTCAACTGCTGCATTCTTCTTCCTCTCCTTCTCCAAATCTTGGCGGAGGAGTTGTGGATTCCTTGCCTTCACAAAGTCCATATAAAGGGTGAAGTACCTATCAAAATGGGCCCGGTAGTGGTCCCTCTCCTCCTGCGATCCTTTAATCCTCCACTCCACCTCCTTGTTCTCACGGATAAGGATGGAGATGCGGTGACACTATGATTGGAGCTTCAGGAAAGATTGAAAACCACAATGCCAATAGACTCTCCTCCTAGCACGAAAATGATAAGTAGCAATAATGAAAGGAAGTCATACAAATATAGATGGGCAAGGTACCTTTCAAGATCTAAGGCCTGTGCCACCATGGCCTTCCTTAGGTCTTCCCCTCTAAAGCCTTCCACAGAAGCAGCCCCATCTAGCTAGCTGCTCACCACGCTGTTCATCATATGGAACCCACTTCGGGAATCATACGGATTGCACAAAACATCACAAAGAGTCGTAAGCTCAAGCTCCTTAGCCTCCAGGAAGAAATAGGGTGGTCCACCACCCTGGTGCGTCTAGGTCGAGGAGTGGACTCCCTCTCTTTGTCGATCCTCCGCAGGGAACAGCAAGGAGTAGGGTCCCCTGCCTTCTTGCTCGTCTTCCCCTAGTGTGGAGAACCCTGAGGAGCAGTGCGAGGAACCTTGGAGGGAGTGCCTTCAATTTCTGGAGAAGCCTTCCTCTTGAAAACACGGTCCCAATGGACCAATAAAGCAGCACTATAAGCCCTACCAGGACCCTGAGTGCGACCACCACCGACCATCTCACTAGATGTTGTGGTCTCCTCGTCATCTTGCAGCATAAGATTTACGCATAAAGAGGCAAACAATCGGATCAGTTCAACCCAAGCAAATGCCAGAAAAGATCAAGGGAAAATGATCACAAGAAAATATGCAAAGCAAGCAAAGGGGTACCACCTTCTACTTCAACAACCATCTCTCTCTTGGTTAGAGAGTAAATATTATACAGATTCTTCTCAGCAAACAAATGCTGAAAAATCCTATCCTCTTCAAGCGACAAAACAGGAGACTCACTCAAAGACTTGGTATGGTAAAAGATTGCATCCCTAAAGCCAAGATCTCTTTGACGATAACCCTTATTGAGGCCAATATAAGCACTATCAGCTTTGTAGTCATCATGGGTCTTGCGCAGAACCAAAAGATAAATCGACTTGGCTCGAGACCACCTGGAATAGTGGTAAAAAACCCCATCCCGGTCTTCAACTAGAACATCTTCCTAAAGACATTGACTAAGGGCAAGACCCTTTCTCCTTACATAAGAAATCGAAGTCAAGCAGATGCAGCCATAGATTGGAAATGACTTGGATTGGTGAAATCCTTGTATCGTTAAGAAACTCTACTGTGAAAGAAGGAAAAGGAATACGCAAACCAAAATCTAAAGCCTTCTTAAAAACTATGAATTCATTAGGTGGAGGGGAATACTTGAAATTCACCTCCTCACCCCTAGCAACAATATAGCACTGGGTTTTTCCCTCCCTAGCCAACGCAGTAGCCACCAACTCATTCCTTCCATTACCTCCACACACATGTGGGCCAAAAAGGACCACGTGAGCCCAACACCCATCAACCCATCAGCTCCAAAACTCATTCATCCACTTGCGGACCCTATTCACAACAACTTTACAGTATCCTCTGGGAAACTAGGATCCCGGATTCCTGCTCTAAAACAGGAAACTTGGGGATCAAAGATTTCAGAAGTCCTAGGAGCCGAAGACTTCCCCAACTTCTCCAGCACATTTTGATGGTGTCAAAGACCCATAAAAAAGGCACCACACCATTATATTAACTTCTTCCAACCTCTCCCAAGCTCACATGTACAAGCTTGATTAATTTCCTCTTAGATTGTATTAGTTCTCTCGAAGTGTATTCAAATTATACTTGAATTTCTCTATCAATAAAATCCCTATTTTCTTTACTACATCATGGCTATAGGTAGAATCTCATTGATTAGGAGCAAATTTAATTAGTGTCCAAACGGGATTAAAATGGAGGAGATGTATGTGTGAAGCAACAAATTGTAGCCATTAATTAATTATATATTTAAGCGAGTTTAATTATTTTGTGAGCCCGAGATGATTGACCAGGAGATGAGATTCCCATAAATCACCATGTGCATGCCCAAATATATGTAGAGGAGGAATGATAGCAACACACCCTCTAACACACCCTTTTCAACACACCCATATTCCTCTAGCCACCTAACACACACTTTCCAAGAATTTACTTGTTAACCGGTTATTCCTGTTAACATGAAATACTCTCTGTTTTTTAGATTTCTTAACGAATCTTTTAGTTTTTTTATTTTTTATTTTGGAAACCCAAAAGACATCGTCTCCAAACAACTCTCACTCTCTGTAACAAAACAAAACAAGAAAGAAAAGAGATTGGCACCTAAGTAAAACAAAACAAAACTGTATGAAAGAAAAGAGATAGTGTAGAAGGAGTTGGAGCTAAATAGAAGAGTTTGAATCCAAGCAAATCAAAGATATCGACCATTATCTTCTTGAGGTAAGTACTGAATAATTTTTATTTCTTGTACACTTATCTGTTAGGTCTTTTCTCAAGTATATTTGAAGTAAAAAAAGTAAATCAAGGATGTACGTATGCGTTATACTTTTTTGTTTTTGTATAATGGATTGACCATCACTTTGTGGAGAGAAAAAACTGATTAGGTGATACTAATTAATTAATTAAGAATAAAAAACTGATTAGAAGAAAATTAATTAAGAATAAAAAATTAATAAAAAAAGGTGTGTGCTAGGTGGCTACAGAAGTATGGGTGTCACGTATTATCAATTATTCATTTTAATGTTAATGTTTCATTTAAATGTTAATGTTCCATGTGTTGTTTATCAGGTAACAGGTAAATTCTTAGGAAGTGTGTGTGCTAGGTGGCTAGAGGAATATGGGTGTGTTGAAAAAGGTGTATTAGAGGATGTGTTGCTAACATTCCTCATATGTGAAAACATCTACTCCCTCTGTCCCTCAATATAAATCGTTTTAGGCTTTGTGTTTTGTTCCAGAATATAAGTCGTTTTAAGATTTCAAGAAGCATTAAATTTATTTTTTTCCATGTTTATCCTTGCATTAAATTAGTTGTTTTAGACTTTGTATTTTTCTTAGATTTTATTGTTGGGATAATAGAAAGGATAGGTTGGTAATCTAAACAATAAAATTTAATGAGATTAGGCCCATTTAATACTTTTCTTAAGGGGTGTGCAAAATCGCTAAACGACTTATATTGAGGGACAGAGGGAGTATATATTATACATTAAAGTTGATACAAAAAAGTTTTTTGTTGTGCCACGTGTCAATCCAAAACCTCCCCTTGCACCAACTTGAAGATGTTATCTTTAATAAAAAACATATTGACGTCTTATTTTTTTTGCTTAGAGGAAATCACATTATTTCTCTTTCCATCTATCTCCCTCTTCAATTAATTCAAACAAGTAATATCTTTATCATCATAATAAATTTAATAGGTCAAAGATTTCCATTGGCATTTACCTGCACTTATTGTTTGCTTTACAAGGGCATCAATATGCATTCATTCACGTAATAGTATCCAACTAATGTGGCTGGAGAAGAATCGATCGTAGCAAATTGATACAAATCAAGAACCATCAAGTTTATATTTGCCTTTACTCCAACTATTGGTTTTTTATATTTCTTTTTTACGCACTACCCTAACCGAAAAATAACAACTTCTATTACTTCATTTTTCATTTCTTTTACTGTATAGTCCCCCAACGATTTCATTTTTTATTTCACAATCAGTACCTCACAAATAAAAATTATCGGATGCACTCTTTTAAGAAGTTTCAACCCATTTTGCCACATTGTTGTTTTCAGTCTCCTGTGTCAATCTTATTGGTGAAAATTTTAGCACAATTGAAAATTTCCATAAACCTTTAGAGGAGAACAAAACCATAATATTTTCAAGTAACAAATGCCCTCTGTACTAAATAATGGCATGATATTTCTTTGAAAGCCTTTACTACGGCTTATCCATTTTTTAATAGATGAATAAAAATTTATAAATATGGTGATTACGGCTGTAACGACCCGGGTAAATTTTCTACTAATTTTACCGTTCTATTTTGACTTTTACTGTGGTTAATAAAATTTTATTGCGGTTAATCAAGAATTTTACCAAATCGAGCCATTTATCACTATTTTCACTATTAATTTTTACTACTCTCAAATTATTATTATTGTTGCCATCATTATTATTATTTTCCTAATCAATATTAATAGTAACATTATCATTAATTTTTCTAAGATACTCATGTTCCAATAATTTACCAAATATAATTTGAAAAGAAAAATTCATCTTTGGACTTTATTTTGAATTTTAAAGGATTTGAATAAACTGTTAATTATGCATATGTTTTAAAAAGATTGAGTTAAAATGTTAAATACAAGGTTTAACGTTGTTTCGACCGATACGCATTTTGTAGTGTCTTTCGTAAACCGAACATCGGTTTTCAACTTCGAGACTTGGACGACGCTCAGGGGTATTAATCGGATTTTCAGAGCCCAAATTGTATTTTTGGACTCGGGACGGAAATTCGAAAAGACGGGAGTATCCCTGCGTTTACTGTAACGCCCTGGATTTTCATAATTTGATTTTTGGAATTTTCGGAATTTTTATTCCTATTTCGCCCTTGAGGAATTTCCGGATTTTTGGACTAGGAAAATAAATTATTTTACCTTGGTTATATCAATATTAAGTCGTTAGTGTGATGGGTACGACTTTCGTTGGAGTCAAAACGTGTGTCGGGATGAAACGCGGGGTTTACCGTAGTTTTGGACTAAACTACGTCGTTTCGGGTTAAGGGAAAAAAAAACAATTTTGACCAGGGAAGGGCGGGTTGTAATACCCCAGGTACACCCTAGAATATAGAGAAGTATTTGCATGATGAGATCCGGGTGTAGCTTGTCCTTCCGGCAAGTTCGTATAGGTTCGATAGGGTATTCGAGAGAAAGTAGGTGATGTTGATAATGTTGGGTGTACATGATGGTATGGGTTTAGGCTCGGTAACATGATTGATATCGGATTAAGATGAGATGGTTCGCATAGGCCTTGCCTAGTGCACAGAAATGGGCTCGAAGTGGTCCGATGGCACGGTTGGCCTAGTTTGGTGTCCCGAGTGCTCGACTTGTCTAATGGGCCAATTAATGGTTGGAAATGATAGGATTGTGATAACTTGGTGTAATAAATTCACTAGAGGCATGATTGGCCAAGAGGATTATCGGTTGGTTCGATTTGGTGCGGAATGGTGCACAACCGGGGCATTGGTGTGCCCGTCGGTGCACAATTGGGTGCGATGAGGGTAAATGTGTCATTTGCCAAACCGACCAATCAGGGTTCGACATGTGGCTCGGGAATATGCTGCTGAGTGTGTTTGGTGTGTAAGCTAGTAGGTTGAGTGTCATGGTTCTATTGGTGGAAAACAAGCATGAGGTGGAGAGCTACTTGGTGCAAGTGGCACCAAGTTGGCAAGTGTGGCAAGTAGGTGCTTAGTCACCTACTCCCCATCACTTAAGAGCTGGAAATAAGCAGCTCTCACTCATTCTGATCAGACCAACTCGTGATAGATGTGTGTGTGAGAGAGAGAGAGAAGGAGAGAAAAGAGGGGAGAGGAGAGTGAGCCAAAGGGGATTCTGCTCTCGGCCAGACAGACCCCTGGCCACTAAAGTGATGATTCCGGCCAAACTACCGGTTGGAATTGAGTGAAACCAAATCCAATGGTTAGATAACTCTCATATTTTTCGTATGGCACCGATTATGTGGGGTTTGGAGCTGAACTGGGTGAGTTATGCACTCTCCAAGTTGACTGTGCTGCGACTGTCCAACAGTAGTCCTCCTGCTTGACACAGTCTCGGTATTAGAGGCATATCTGGAGCTAAAGAGCTCGGTTTAGGATGTTCTTGGTGTCTATGGAAAGATAAGAGGTAGGGCTACAACTCCTATGTTGAGTCCCGGAGCTGGTTCAGCTTTTAAGGGCTCAGTATTTCGGGTTGATTTCCTGCTGGTGCAGGGCAGCTTCTGCCCGAATTGGGAAAGATAAGTGTTGTGTAATTGGATTGTGGTTTATATGTTATAGTTAATTATGTTGTGTTGTGATTTGTATTTATATGTGTGTTAGAGAGCAGTATGAACCCTAGATGCCTAAGGGTTCCAAAGTGAGGAAAGAATGGCCTTGATGTGCCTAATGGTTTGGTAAGTGGGGTTTGCTTACTTGTGATGATTGATGGTGCTACTTGCTTGGTAGATGCTCAATTGCTTGGTGAATTGCACCTATGGTGCTAAGCTGATGATGTTGATCAAAGCCTTGGCTGAGCTGATGTGCCCATAATAGGGCTAAGCATTTGCACATTCATGCATTGCATTGCACGGATGCTATACTATATGTAACGATGCTATGTATATATGTATCGATGGACCTTGCGAAGGCTGTGACCGCTTGGTCATTGTGATGTTAACCTTGCTGTTGGATGCTATTTGCCGCTTGTTTGGTATTGCTGGTTGTTGCTAGTAAGTTGATTCTACTTACTGAGTCAGTGGACTCACCCCCCAATTCCTCCCCTTGTTTTTCAGGTGTACGGGCAGCGTAAACTGATGGGTATAGCTGAGTTGTATTATTTATTTAGTTGTACTAAAAGAGGTTATAATTGGCATTGTATGAGTTAGTGCCCCTTGTAGCAGAATTCTATAACATTAGAGGATATGGAGTTTAATTCTTTTTGGTATTTCTGTTGCCTTTGCATTCTTTGTTTGTTTCCGTTTACGCTGCTCATGTTCTTGTTAGTAACCCGCGAGGCAGAGGCAACAAGCTTCTGTGAGGTTGTGTATAGGCCTTGGGGTGCCTTGTGGCACGATGATGGTGCACACGGTACCTGGCCGGTCGCGCTTAGGAGGGGCGAGACAGAATGGTAGCGGAGCATCGTTATAGAATTTTGCTAAGGGGCATAGGCTGTTGAGTCTTGGCTAGTACCCATCGAGTTAGAGGTTGGGGGATTGGTGAGAGGCGTTTGTTTTATTTTTATGTGCTTTATGTGTACTATACGTTGCTTTATTTTGATGTTTGTTTGATGTGTAGTTCGGGAAGCTCGTGGACAGATTGTATTGACATGGAGCAGTTGGGAATAAAGTGTGGAGGAAGTAAGTAGTTGATTGTGTGGAATTTAAAGAAGTGTAAAGAATGGGAAAATAAGTCTCATGATGGATTGGATGGTTTGAACTGAAGTAGAATTGAGGTACTTAAGAGAAGTTTATGAGCAGATGTGAGCACATAAAGAGGTAGGGATGCATTTTGCAGGCTGTAGTTCGGTGTTAGTAAAAGAAGGGCAGTAGGAAGTGTCGTGGAACCTAAGGGATGAGTAAGGTATAAAGGAATAGATTGTGATTGTTGGGTCGGAGTTTGTAATTGAAGGATGTTTCATGTTTACGTTAGGCTTTTAAGTGCCTTAAGTGGTAATGGATGAAGATGATGGTTATGAATGTTTTGGGAGCTTAGCATATATTAGAGTGAAGTTGACACCCTAGATTACCTAGAGTTGATCAAGATTACTTGGAGTTAGATTGTGGATTGCTAAGTTATGATGAAGGTTATAAAAAATCATCCCTTTGAATAATCGAGGCTTTCCTGATAGAAAGAGTTGCATGTGAGAGAGATCTCAATTCCTTATTGGATTTTGGAGTGATCATATACTACATATACTTGGGAGTTATCACCTTAAACTCAAAGGAAGTTCGAATTATCTTTTGTTACGGGGAACACTTGAGGTTAGTAATGTTTGGGAGATGATATTAAGTTTAGAGGTCGATTAATTCAGAGAGATAGCAAGAAATTGAAGTGTAAGCGGAGTTGCGCTGCAGAAGCATGGTTGGCCTGTTTGAGATGCAATTGGGCCTACGGTTGTCCAATTTACCCGAGTGGGATATTCTCGTTTCTTAGTCGGTAAAATTGATGTGCTTGTGCATGCGTTAGTGTGTATTAATGTGGGAGTAGTGCACCTTGTGGCTTAGTTAAAGCAATTGGTCTGATTGATCGATTAGAGTGCTAATGCACACAAGATTGTGCGAGTGGCAAGTTTTGTGGTTCAGTTGGTGTAATTGGCCTTATTGGCTAGCTAGCGTAGTGGTGTGTGGATAATGCACCACAGTGGAGAGAATAAGATGTAGAAGTATTAGCAATGAGAGAATGAGTATATGGATTATAGTAGCTTATTGAGTGATGTATCAATTGGAGAAATTAAGTTGAGACTTATATGGTTGCATTTGGAAGGCTAACGGTACATTGCAAAGTTTTGTTCACTTGGACAATGTGGCCACAATTTATAACGTTTTTGCAATTATTGTTTTGGAAAATATTTTTAAAGACATGAATTAAGCAAGTTTGGCATGAGTACTGTTTAGCCTATCCATTTGTGCCGTGGTCAGAAGTGACAGATAGTTGAGAGAACTATAATCTATAAGATTGAGATTGAGATGTGACACGGGCTGGTGTGTGATACGGATTGGCATGAGAGTTACGAGTGTAGGAGATATGACAATTTGAGGTAAGTGAAATGGATTATGATGAGAAGTGACCATGAAGGAGTGTCGGATGTATATTGATGAAATGGACATGTCATTTGAGGTATGTAAGTAAGGAGTTGAGGTTGAACTTGAAAATGAATTTCGAGGTGAATAACTTGGAGATATACAGGATTGAGTTATAAATAAGTGACCTACTAAAGGTAGAGCTTGAAGCGAGAGAGGAACAATAGAATAGCATATGAGATGGTTTAAGAAGATGATTGAGAGTTACAAAAGGATTGAAGTGGTCCTTGAGGTTATGATGGCTTCTAAATTTCGAGGACGAAATTCTTTGAAGGAGGGGATGATGTAATACCCCAGGTACACCCTAGAATATAGAGAAGTATTTGCATGATGAGATCCGGGTGTAGCTTGTCCTTCCGGCACGTTCGTATAGGTTGGATAGGGTATTCGAGAGAAAGTAGGTGATGTTGATAATGTTGGGTGTACATGATGGTATGGGTTTAGGCTCGGTAACATGATTGATATCGGATTGAGATGAGATGGTTCGCATAGGCCTTGCCTAGTGCACAGAAATGGGCTCGAAGTGGTCCGATGGCACGGTTGGCCTAGTTTGGTGTCCCGAGTGCTCGACTTGTCTAATGGGCCAATTAATGGTTGGAAATGATAGGAATGTGATAACTTGGTGTAATAAATTCACTAGAGGCATGATTGGCCAAGAGGATTATCGGTTGGTTCGATTTGGTGCGGAATGGTGCACAACCGGGGCATTGGTGTGCCCGTCGGTGCACAATTGGGTGCGATGAGGGTAAATGTGTCATTTGCCAAACCGACCAATCAGGGTTCGACATGTGGCTCAGGAATATGCTGCTGAGTGTGTCTGGTGTGTAAGCTAGTAGGTTGAGTGTCATGGTTCTATTGGTGGAAAACAAGCATGAGGTGGAGAGCTACTTGGTGCAAGTGGCACCAAGTTGGCAAGTGTGGCAAGTAGGTGCTAAGTCACCTACTCTCCATCACTTAAGAGCTGGAAATAAGCAGCTCTCACTCATTCTGATCAGACCAACTCGTGATAGATGTGTATGTGTGAGAGAGAGAGAGAGAGAAGGAGAGAAAAGAGGGGAGAGGAGAGTGAGCCAAAGGGGATTCTGCTCTCGGCCAGACAGACCCCTGGCCACTAAAGTAATGATTCCGGCCAAACTACAGGTTGGAATTGAGTGAAACCAAATTCTATGGTTAGATAACTCCCATAGCTTTCATATGGCACCGATTATGTGGGGTTTGGAGCTGAACTGGGTGAGTTATGCACTCTCCAAGTTGACTGTGTTGCGACTGTCCAGCAGTAGTCCTCCTGCTTGACACAGTCTCGGTATTAGAGGCATATCTGGAGCTACAGAGCTTGGTTTAGGATTTTCTTGGTGTCTATGGAAAGATAAGAGGTAGAGCTACAACTCCTGTGTTGAGTCCCGGAGCTGGTTCAGCCTCTAATGGCTCAGTATTTCGGGTTGAAATTCCTACAGGTGCAGGGCAGCTTCTGCGCGAATTGGGAAAGATAAGTGTTGTGTAATTGGATTGTGGTTTATATGTTATAGTTGATTATGCTGTGTTGTGATTTGTATTTATATGTGTGTTACAGAGCAGTATGAACCCTAGATGCCTAAGGGTTCCAAAGTGAGGAATGAATGGCCTTGATGTGCCTAATGGTTTGGTAAGTGGGGTTTGCTTACTTGTGATGATTGATGGTGCTATTTGCTTGATAGATGCTCAATTGCTTGGTGAATTGCACCTATAGTGCTAAGCTGATGATGTTGATCAAAGCCTTGGCTGAGCTGATGTGCCCATAATAGGGCTAAGCATTTGCACATTCATGCATTGCATTGCACGGATGCTATACTATATGTAACGATGCTATGTATATATATGTATCGATGGACCTTGCGAAGGCTGTGACCGCTTGGTCATTATGATGTTAACCTTGCTGTTGGATGCTATTTGCCGCTTGTTTGGTATTGTTGGTTGTTGCTAGTAAGTTGATTCTACTTACTGAGTCAGTGGACTCACCCCCCAATTCCTCCCCTTGTTTTTCAGGTGCGAGGATGAGAGCACGGGCAGCGTAAACTGATGGGTATAGCTGAGTTGTAGTATTTATTTAGTTGTATTAAGAGAGGTTATAATTGGCATTGTATGAGTTAGTGCCCCTTGTAGTAGAATTCTATAACGTTAGAGGATATGGAGTTTAATTCTTTTTGGTATTTCTGTTGCCTTTGCATTTTTGTTTGTTTCCGTTTACGCTGCGCATGTTCTTGTTAGTAACCCGCGAGGCAGAGGCAACAAGCTTCCGTGAGGTTGTGTATAAGCCTTGGGGTGCCTTGTGGCACGATGATGGTGCACACGGTACCTGGCCGGTCGCGCTTAGGCGGGGGCGTGACACGGGTTGTCCGCGCCCAAACCAAAACTACGTCGTTTTAGCTCGGGCAGGTCAAAACCCTTAGCCCTCCCCCTTTTCTTTCTTTCTTTCTCTCTTCTTCTCCTCTTTCCCTTCAAACTGCCGTCGACCCCCTCTCTCTCACTCTCTCTCTCCCTCTTTCTCTTCTCTCCTTCTACAATTCCTCTCCCAAAACCATTACCCTACTCTAATTTCCCTCACTCTCTTATCTTCTTTTCTTTCTTTTGTTTTCCTCTCGCTCACACCCGTCAACGCCTCCATCATCTCGTTCTTTTCTTTTGTGCCGCCGCCGCCCCGTACCTGTGTAGGAGAAGAGTTGCGTGCGGAGGAGCTCTGACGAAGGCCGGAGGCTTCGGTTTGCAAGCGCGTCTCGGGTTAGATTTGAGTCACTGCGCCATGGTAAGCCCTGCTCCTCTTCTCTTCTCTTCTTCTTCCTTACACCTCCATGACCTGATGTCGATGTATGTGTGTACTGCGTTGTTCAATGTTTATGGCAGACTGGTGGTGTTTGGGCAGCGGGTCGCTGTGGTGTTGGTCGGAGGTTGTTGCTGCTCAGCGGGAACGCTTGCTGGCAGTGTTGCTGCGGGTTGTGTGGCTGCGCAGAACCGGTGTTCGCGAGTCTCTTCTCCGGGCAGAGGTGCTTCACGGCTCAGGTTTTGGTGGTGGACGGATTCCGGGCTGAGTGGCTTGATTTTCCGGGTAGGAAACCTTTACCACAGTCCATTATTAATTCTCGTAGAATTTGTTGGGTTGTGTTAGTGTTGAATATGGTTTTGGGATTATGGCAGAATCGTTGGAATTCGTTCCTGGTAGCTTGGGGTGTTTTCCGGCGAGTTGACCGGAATCTGGCGAAGCTCGAGAATTCTCCGGCGAGGGCTCGGGTACTGTTCCGGCGGACAGAATTTCTTTTCTGCTTTTGCACGGTAATTCTGGCTTAGTCCCGGGTTCAACTATTTGTATATGCTTCGTTGTTTCGAAAAACATGTACATTTAAACATTAAAGATATTTAGTGGAATACCGTGTGCGGGGATGTGAGTGTGTATAGCCGGGAATTTACCGACACGGGTAGAACCATAGGCCGGGAACATTTGGGCTCGGAAATGACCTTAGAACGGTATTTAGGAAAAACCGGGCCCAGGCCCAACTAACTAACTTGAAAGAGCATAAGACTTTGATGGACCTTAAGATATGGGCTTGAGGCCCAATGACTTAATTGGATGATCTTTGGACTTGGGTAACGGGCTTTAAGCCCAACTTCATAATGGGCTTTAGGCCCGGGATTCGGTTTTGGACTTAGATGGGCTTTAGGCCCGGGGACTCGTTATGGACTTTAAGGAATGGGCTTTAAGCCCAAATTCATAAATTGGGGTAATTGCAGACTTGTGGAAGTGGGCTTTAGGTCCGAGAGGTTATTTTGAATTCAGATGGGCTTAAGCCCGGTTAACCCTAGATCCTTATCTTTTGGAGTCTTTAGTGAGCCTTTTGGGCTTAGACCCTGAAATTACTTAACCGGGTAGTTTGGGTCAGGTTTCACTCAGTTGCATATAAGTATCATGCATGCACGGTTTGCTATAATTGTTTTGTAGTTGTTGTGTGTGCCGGTATTCAGGCACGGGTAATACCTCGGGAGCTTGAGGATCTGTCTTGGGGAAAGCTCCACAGGATAATCGTCGTTGAGGTGACTTTATAAGTCTTTTTATGTTTGTATGCATGTGCTTGTTAGATTGGTTTGTTTGAGTTGCATGCCTTGTTTGCTAACATGCCGTGATCTGTATTGTGTGGCTGTGTGTTACTAGTTGCCTAATGAGTATGACTTTTAAATTGTTATGGAATATAACATGTGGAGTGATTTTGGGTGATCTGTGTGATGTACTGTGGGTTGGAGACCTGGATGCTTGATTGAGTTAATAATTCACACAACCCTGTTAAATCACAACTCTTGGCACACATGAACTCTTAAGAATGAACAAGAATAATGTACAGTAGAAGATAGGCTACTGTGTGCCGATGACCGGTTGGTTCGAGCCGGAAGTGATACCCCTCGGGTTTGCATGCGGGATAGCATGGTATATGTGGTTTAGTATATGGGTCTGTGATGACCGGTTCTACCTCCCTCCTTCTACCTCCCCCTTTCTACCTCCCTCTTTCTCTCTGTCTCTCTCTCTCTCTCTATGGTGATATTTGGGCTTTATGCCTGGTTATATTGGGCTTTCGCCCTGGTTGTCTCATGAGACGGGACCGAGCTCGATGCACACAGTAGGGGGCAATGAATAACAAATATAATAAGAAAACTCAACACACAACAGATGTAAAATGTAAACTGTTTGCTTTATGTGGTTGGCATGTTAGTACCGGTTATTGTGTGTTTGCTTACTTGTGCTTGTTCCTCTACTTTCCTTTCGAACTTGCTTTGCACACCTAGATAACTAGATTTATACTGCTCACTGAGTAGGCGATTCACATAATCGCCACCGTTGTTTTTCAGAGTCTTAATTAGCGTGCAGTCTCTCTCTTCCTTTCCGGAGTACGGACGTGGATATCCCAGCAAATAGTTGTGCTTCATCTCCCGGTTGGATCCATAGAGTCGACATGCATATCATTTTGCTTCTCTTGTTTTTACTCTGTTTATTTCTTCCGCTGCATTGGATTTTGTTGAGATGTCATTATTGATTTTGATTACTTTATCGGCGGCTTGTCGGGATTTGATATCTGATGATGTTTCGGCTGGATGCCGGGTTGACCTATGGCTTGATAAGCCGGTTTTCTCTTGTTCTTTATGACATCTCGCTTTATTGAGATTTTCATATAATGTTTGGGTATTGGATTTCGTGTCCCGGGTTTCAGGGGCATTTTGGTAAATTCTTTTTTATTAAGTATTTTGTTTGTAAAATTGGGACACGGGTGTTTCAGCTTGGTAGCAGAGAAGGCTTCAGATCCTTGGTTTTAAAAGTGTTTTAAACTTTGTTTTCAAAGTGATTTCTGTGTTTAAGCCTGTTTTCGCATTATGACTTTAAAATTGTTTTTGACTCATTTGCATTCATATAGGCGTTGATATGGATCACCAGGGGTAGCACAATGCTGAGGATGACACCGGTACTCAAGTCTCCGACAATGTGTCAGTGATGTAGGTTCCCGTTGGTGAGAATAATAATGCAGCAGGGAATAATGCTGCAGGTGGAGAAGAACAGAACGTTGTGCCACCCGTACCACCTGTTGTGGACCCAGCGTTCCAGCAGTATCAGGCTTTCTTGCAGTGGCAACAGTTCCAACAGTTTCAGCAGCAGCAGCAGGGTGCCCAACCGGTAGCACCTACTGCGGCAGGTGGTATGGAGAGCGGGTATAAGCATATGGATAAGTCAGCAGTTAAGGAATTCTCTGGTGAGGAGGGCGAAGCCAAGGAGTTCGATGATTGGTTCCGCCAGGTGGAGAATGTTTTGGAGAAGTTCACTTGTGCACCTGAGCACAGGGCTCGATTTGCGACACACAAGTTCACAGAATATGCTTTGACATAGTGGCAGGAAGTTGTGGTCAACCTACCGAGGCCGGTGGAGATGCCTTGGGAGGATTTCAAGGAGAAATTCTACAAGGAGTTTCTCACTGTTGGTTTTCTGGAGGAGCAGAAAAAGCAGTTTCTTGAGGTGAAGCAGGGACTAGAGGAGTTGGTGTCAGCATTCATGATCCGGTTCAGCATCCTTCTCTCTTATGCTAAAGAGTTTGTGCCCAATGAGGTGACTAAGTGTAGGCGGTTTGTTAACGGCTTTCGCACAGAGTTGGCGTTAGCTGTGGCTGGTGGAGGGCACAAGACTTGAGAGGCAGTTTGTGAGGCTGCTTTTGATGCGGAGAGAGTTCAGTTGATCGAGAAGGAGGCTCGGACAGCCGAGCAGAGGAAGCAGTCATCTGCTTCAGGACAGAAGAGGCAGTATTCTGATGCCGGAGGTGCAGATTATTCTGGTGGACAGGGTTCTTCTTACCGAGGTTCGAAGAAGTCCCGAGGGCATAGCTATTAGGGTGGACCAGGCAGATCCCCGGGAGGACGGTCCTATCAGTCTGGAACTCAGGGATGGGGTTTCTCGGCACGATTCTCGGGTACATGCTGGTATTGCAATAAGTCGGGACACCAGAAGTCATCTTGTTACAAGTAGATTGAGGATAGTGGTGGCAGTGGTTCCCAGTATACAGTACAGAGTTCTGTGGCTAGTGGTGCTGTTTTTTCTAGTCCGAACAGGGGTGGCGGACAGCAGGGTTGAGGTCGTGGGGGTTCCGGAGCTCCGAACCGCGGGGGTGCGACTCAGTCTGCTGCAGCTCCTAGGGTTTATGCCATCACCCGAGAGGAGGCTGCTGATGCTCTAGAGGTCATAGCAGGTACATTTATGGTTTTTGGTCAGTATGCACATGCTTTAGTTGATCCAGGCTCGACACACTCTTTTATATCACGTGCATTCATGACCACTCATAACATAGAAGATGATAACCTTAGTAGATCCCTGAGAGTCTGTTTACCCACAGGTGATATAGTAGTTGTTGATCGAGTTTGTAGGGATGTATCAATAGAGTATGATAGTGAGAGTTTCCCTTTTGATCTTGTTGTCATGGGCTTGGGAGAGTTTGATGTTATCTTAGGCATGGATTGGTTGTCCAAACACTAGGCAGTAGTTGATTGTCGGGCCAGGGAAGTGTCTTTGTCTTCTCTGTTGGGGCGTAGATTGGTGTTCGCTGGAGAGCGAAGAGCTCTATCGGCGTGTTGTATCTCGGCCATTCAAGCTTTCAAGATGATCCGAGAGGGTTGTGATGCTTTTCTAGCTCATGTGGTCGATTCTTCGATGCCAGTACCTGGAGTGGAGGATATTCCGATTGTTCGGGAGTTTCCTGATGTATTCCCCGATGATCTACCTGGGTTGCCTCCGGAGCGGGAGGTAGAGTATACAGTTGACTTGGTCCCGGGAGTTGCACCTATTTCTATACCGCCCTACAGAATGGCTCCGACAGAACTTTAGGAGTTGAAGAAACAACTGGAGGGGTTGTTGGATAAGGGTTTCATTAGACCGAGCATCTCACCTTGGGGTGCCCGGTCTTGTTTGTGAAGAAGAAGGATGGCAGCATGCGGATGTGTGTGGACTATAGACAGTTGAACAAGGTGACTGTGAAGAACAAGTATCCTTTGCCTAGGATCGATGACTTGTTCGATCAGTTGCAGGGTGCATCTGTATTCTCGAAGAATGACTTGCGATCTGGTTACCATCAGGTTCGGATTGCAGAGCAAGACATACCGAAGACTGCATTCCGTACTCGGTATGGTCATTATGAGTTTGTGGTTGTTCCGTTTGGGCTGACGAATGCACCGGCAGTGTTCATGTGTATGATGCAATAGGTCTTCCATGAATTTCTAGACCGGTTTGCGGTAGTGTTCATTGATGATATTCTGGTCTACTTGAGTAGTAAGGCCGAACATGAGGACCACTTGAGACAGGTTTTGCAGAGGTTGAGAGAAGAACACCTCTATGCCAAGCTCAGTAAGTGTGAGTTTTGGTTGGATGAGGTCGCGTTCCTTGGGCATATTGTGTCTGGTGAAGGCATTAAGGTGGACCCAGCCAAGAATAAGGCAGTCATGGATTGGGAGCCACCGAAGAGTGTATCGGAGATACTGAGTTTTCTTGGACTTGCTGGTTACTACCGGAGATTCAATGAGGATTTTTCCTTAATAGCGGGTCCCATGACTAAGTTGTTGAGGAAAGACTGTACTTTTGTTTGGGATGACTGTTGTCAGAAGAGTTTTGAGGAGTTGAAGAGTTGGTTGACTTTTGCACCGGTTTTGACTATTCCGAGACCGGAGTGGAGTACACGGTGTTGAGTGATGCTTCTGGTTTGGGCTTGGGATGTGTTTTGATACAGGAGGGTCGGGTGACTGCTTATGCCTCTAGGCAGTTGAGAACTCACGAGAGGAACTATCCGACCCATGATCTGGAGTTGTCTGCTGTTGTCTTTGCTTTGAAATTCTGGAGACACCATCTGTATGGTGAGAAGTGTCAGATTTTCACAGATCACAAGAGTTTGAAGTACATCATGACCCAAAGGGAGCTTAATATGAGGCAGAGACACTGGATTGAGCTTCTGAAGGATTATGATTGTACTATTGAGTACCATCCGGGCAAGGCCATTGTTGTTGCAGATGCAATGAGCAGGAAGAGAGAGGCTTCTGCAGATGAGGACCCGGTTTCTTATGCTTTGCCTTCCTTGGTGGAGCTGAGGTTGTTGGATGCGCAGTTGGAGGTGGATGTTACTGGGGCGTTGCTTGCCAGTCTGAGCATCCGACCGACCTTGCGGGATAAGATCATGGAGTTGCAGTTTGGTGATCCTCACCTAGCGGAGTTACGGGATAAGGCTCTCGGTGGAGAGAGTTCTAGTTTCTATGTCCGGGAGGATGGTGCTTTGATGACCGGTGATCGGTTGTGTGTTCCGGATGTCGATGATTTGAGGAGATGGATTATGGATGAAGCGCATAATGCGCCATATGCTATGCACCTTGATAGCACCAAAATGTACCAGAACTTGAAGAGTCATTATTGGTGGCCCGGGATGAAGAAGGATGTTGCGGAGTTTGTGGCTCGTTGTATGACTTGTCAACAGGTGAAAGCCGAGCATCAGGCTCCTGTCGACAAGTTGAGATCTTTGACTATTCCGCAGTGGAAGTGGGAGCATATCACTATGGACTTTGTGATCGGATTACCAAGGACCCGGGGTCGACATGATGCCATCTGGGTCATTGTTGATAGGTTGACCAAGTCAGCTCATTTCCTTCCGATTCTGCAGACGGATACAATGGATAAGCTAGCGAGGTTGTGTCTGTCTACATGGAGTTCCACTATCCATTGTGTCGGACAGGGATCCGAGGTTTACTTCCCACTTCTAGAAGAGCTTATAGTCAGCTTTGGGTACTAAGCTGAATTTCAGTACTGCACAACCTGCACAACAGGGATCCGAGGTTTATAACACAGTAGGGGGCCCTGAATAATAAATATAATAAGAAAACTCAACACACAACAAATGTAAAATATAAACTGTTTGCTTTATATGGTTGGCATGTTAGTACCGGTTATTGTGTGTTTGCTTACTTATGCTTGTCCTTTTACTTTCCTTTCGAACTTGCTTTGCACACCTACATAACTAGATTTATACTGCTCACTGAGTAGGCGACTCACATAATCGCCACCGTTGTTTTTCAGACTCTTAGTTAGCGTGCAGTCTCTCTCTTCCTTTCCGGAGTACGGACGTGGATATCCCAGCAGGTAGCTGTGCTTTATCTCCCGGTTGGATCCATAGAGTAGACATGCATATCATTTTGCTTCTCCTGTTTTTACTCTGTTTATTTCTTCCGCTGCATTGGATTTTGTTGAGATGTCATTATTGATTTTGATTACTTTATCGGCGGGTTGCCGGGATTTGATATCTGATGATGTTTTGGCTGGATGCCGGGTTGACCTATGGCTTGATAAGCCGGTTTTTTCTTGTTCTTTATGACATCTCGCGTTATTGAGATTTTCAGATAATGTTTGCGTATTGGATTTCGTGTCCCGGGTTTCAGGGGCATTTTGGTAAATTCCTTTTGATTAAGTATTTTGTTTGTAAAATTGAGACACGGGTGTTTCAGAGATCCCGACACGAGAATCCAGACCGGCCAATCGTGGCGTACCACGTGGCCACTCTTATTTCCCTTTCTTTCCTTTCTCCTCTTCTTTCTTTTATTTCTTTTTTTCTCTCCCAGTTTTTCCTTCAACCGGCCCTACCCCTTTCTTTTCTTCTTCTTCCCCTTGTCTTCTTCTTCCCATTTTCTTCTCCTTTCTCCCGATTTTCTTCCACCGGACCCCTCCTTTCTTTTCTTCCTCCTCCCCTCCTTGTCTTTTCTTTCTTCTCTTTTCATTTTAATTCCCTTTCCCCTTTCCCATTCCTCACGCTCCCTCTCTGCCTCCTATCTCTCCCTCTCGTTTTCTTTCTCCCCTGCCCCTGCCACCAGCTGCCGAGCCACCATCTCCACCTCCTCTCTCTCCTTCCTCTCCACCAAGACAACCACCATCGCCGCCCTCAAAACCTTCTCTTCCTCTTCCCTACAAACCCTCTGCCACCGCCACCTCCTCCTTGCATCTCCTCTGTTTCCGCCGCCGCACCAAGTCAGACGAGCCGCCCCTGCACCCTCTCCCTTCCTCTCGCTGAAGCTGCCATCTTCCTCGCTGCAAACAGCCACCGCGCCGCCACCACCGGAGGACTGAGCTCGAGTCACCACCAACCGATCTCCTCTCCTCCCCTTCTGCCGTTGCTCACTGACGCGCCACCCGTGACGCGCCGCCAACCTCCCTCTCCTCTACTTCCCTGAACTCGCCGCCCCAAGATGAGCTCGAGCCACCGCCGTACATAGGAGGACCGACCTCTTCCCTTCCTCAAGATTCGATGCCGCTTCTAGAGATGCCCCATGCTTCTTGACCTCCCCCTCTTCTCGAATCCGCCATTGCCGCCCTTGCTTTGATTGTGACTGCCGACCAGAGCAGCAAACCGAGAGGCTGCACACTCTTCTCGGCCAAACACGCGCTAAAACTAGGAGGACGAAAGCTCGACTGTTACGCCTCCGATCTGCCGCTTTTCGTCGCTGACGGGTGGGTAAGAACCACGTCGACTCTTGCCTTCCCTTCTTGCCATTTCTTTTCTTTTCTTCCCTTAAACTCGTTCATGACGGATTGAACTAATCGGGTCCTGGTTGTTGTTTGTTTGGTTGTTCTGTGTTGTTGAATCGTGTGTGGATTGGGATGTTGATTGATCGATTTGGTGGTTCTTTCTGTGACGGTGGTTGGATGGCCTTGATGCTGTTACTGTGGGCATGGGTGTTAGTCTTGGTGGGTGGAACGACGGTGGTTCTGTTGTGAATTGGACTTTTGATGGATGAGGAATAGTATACGGTATACGTGGAGTGTGTTGAGTACTACTGTGAACAGTGAAGCCGGAATCCGGCGAGTTTCCAACAGTCTCGGGAATTTTTCGGCGAGCTCGGAAATGGACTTTGGGTAAAACTCGAGCCTTGGACCATCCATATGCATATCGAACCCGAACGATATAAACGGACCCGGACATTAAAATAACGCTAATTAAAATTTATTAACTTAATTTGATTAACCTAACTTAATAAAGTTATGGTTTTATTTAATGTCTTTTATTGTTCCTTTATTTAATTTGTGCTCTTAATATTTAATTTATGTTTTCATTTATTTATTTTCTGCTCTTATTTAATTTCCGAATGGGCTATCAAAAAGGCCCATAGCATTTTAAGTTTCCGGTTTTAAATTTATTTACATTTACCTGGGCTCGTAAAAGGCCCATTGTATTTAACTTTCGGTCATTTAATTTTAATTGGGCTAATTAATAAAAGGCCCATGTTATTTATTAATTTTAATTATGTTTATTTATTCTAACTTTGTCTCTTATTTAATTTTCAAAATTATGATGATATTAGATTTGTCCTCCGTTGGGCTAAATGTTCGTGAAGGCCTACCGAGTTTAATTTTCGAATTTCCTTAATTATGTTTTAATTGAATTTATATTATAAAAGGCCTAGACAAGTATATATATTTCTATTATATTCATTTCCGTAATCCTAGGCTTAAATAATATTAGACCTATATCTTAATTAAATTATTGATTTTAATCTTATACAAGTATATACACATATATCGTATAACGTACTGTAGCTATTTTCACAAGCATAGATATTGCTAGACTATATTTCTATTTAAATAATGATTATAGTTTTATGTATATAAGTACTTACGATTATATAAGATTTACTAAATCTATATATCGTTTACAACAGTTATTTCTTCTAGCTAATATATATGGATATATAGGTCATAACTTCAATTAATTACAAATAGAATTTTTATGAATAATTATGTTTAATACGTATTATTTATGTCATATGGACTGTGAGTATTTAACGGGTCGTAACTTGATTTATTTACAAATATATTATCTTAAATATACACTACGTATAAGAGTACGTATATATGCCTTATTGTCATAAGCGGCCTAAGGGCCGGGATATCGGCTTGGACGCTCGGTTTTGGTTTTGAATTATGTTGAATATGATTGGTATAACAGATGGGAAATAGGTTATTTGTAACAGCCCGGGTAAAATTTTTAATTTTTACCGGACTGTAGAAGTCGTTTTACCGTGATTTACTGTTGAATTAATCTTGGGTAATTAATTCAAGGTAAATCGGGAGTCGTTTTTCGAAACCGAGAGTTTTCCCGTGCTCGTGATTTTTCCGTGGATTTTTCGGGCCTAAGTTGGTATTTCTCGGGTTTCGGAATTTCTCGGAAAATCACACCGGAAAATAACTAAGGGGGTATTAGTTATTTTCTGGTCCGGATCGGACCCGCTTGTATTATTGATTATCACATGATTAATAGTTAATCACAGTTTATAAAAGCAGAGGAAGAAGGAACCGGGTGAGGAAGAGAAGAAGAAAAAAAAGAGAGAAAAAGGAAAAGAGAGGAAAAGAGAAAAAAAAAAAAAGA